>PNEQ01109612.1:0-19592 GCA_003012365.1 Medauroidea extradentata
AGGAAAGCTGCCTATTGCGCCCTTACCAGTTCGCAGTCAGCTTTTAAAGTACAAGGGTAGGAAAGCTGCCTATTGCGCCCTTACCAGTTCGCAGTCAGCTTTTAAAGTACAAGGGTAGGAAAGCTGCCTATTGCGCCCTTACCAGTTCGCAGTCAGCTTTTAAAGTACAAGGGTAGGAAAGCTGCCTATTGCGCCCTTAACAGTTCGCAGTCAGCTTAGGGGTGAAAATATGAGGGAGGCTAGTCCCCTAGGGAAGGCTCGGAGGAGTCCGAACCCTAGAAGTCTCATCTGAGGACTAGAGCTCACCCTTTTATACCCCAGAAGGGGGTGAAAATCCCGTTAGCGGGTGGTGCTGTGGGCGTCGGCTACTTGCAGGCGTACCACCTTAACATGCGCATGTCTCTAAAACAAACTTTTTGCTACGACATCTTAACTTTCTCCCCTGCGGAACATGGAATATTTTTCGTGTTGCCTTAAATAGGTATTCAACACCTCCTGTTTTTAATTAATATTATTTTCTGCATATTTAACATTATATAAACACTTCCCTGGATATTATATTTTACTTGGCTCAGGCGCCATGATTGTTTACATTTGCCGACTCGTGTTTTTAACGTGTCTCGTGGAAAAATTTACTGCAAGTTTACAAAGGTAAGTTATTTACGTTAAACATCATTACTGTCATTATTTACAATGTTCTAAAGTATTATATGACAACACGGGGCATAATAACAATATGAAGACTGTTTATTAGTTAGGCCAGTAGGCCTAACCATACTTTCTACACATAAAATATGTGGGACGAGCGTAAAATATCAAGTTGCAACTACTGGGTGCGTCAGTTCAATCCAGCATGTATTGTTAAAAAAAAAAAAAAATCGTACATTTTACACCACAATGTCCATAAAATTTCGCGTAAACATTTAGTAAAACTTTACCTTTACTAATTGGACAATAAATCGTGCACCAATCTTTAAAATACAACAATTTTAGAAGTAGTGAATTAAGTTTTCTCACCCATTTTTCAAGCGTAAATGCAGCTATTTCCTTATACTGGCTCTTGTGTGATTCACTCTGCGTTGTGAGGTAGCCCAAGTGGGAGAAGCAGAATAAAAGAGGTGACCTGCGCATAGTCCCATCTTGTTTACCCCTGTAGTGACTGTTGCACATATCTATATCTTCATTCAAGCCAATAAAATGTTCTTATCTTTCTAAAATGTTTTCTAAGTACTGGTTCTTTGGTAATGATACTTTATCGTCAGTTATCACAACTGTTCAGGAGACACCCATTTAGGTATTGCTATAGAAAGGAAAAAAAATTGCTTGTAAATTTTTTTAAAATAAATTTTTAATTTACATTTGAAATGTTAGTAATAAGTATAAAAATTTGGTACAAAGTTTGTTATGTAGTATAATTCTTATCAGGTTTTTACGTTGGAAACAGTACTTTAATCCATTCAGAAATATATAATTAATTTATAAAATTGAGTACATAATCATTTAAATTCCATGTCTACAAGCATAGTAGACAGAACCATTTATATTTAAAATTTTTTTTTTCAAACAGACTGTGAAGTAAATCTATGTGTTGACAGTGAATGATAATGTTACAGTACAGTGAGGTCAACAGACCTGGGTGAGATAGTCGACCTCTTGCAGAGTGGGAAGGTCAACTTGGTGACAGTGCGCAAGCTTTTCCACGAAGTCATCAACGGAAATCCACTCACGCCAACAAAGGTTAGTGGTGCTAGTTAAAGTAAATACAGCAAGACCTAATCAGTTATCTGAACGTGATAATTTATTATATCAGATATAATATGAGCATGGATTCGCTAAAAGCTTCGCTGTGAATGAGTTTTATATGTATTTTATTTTATGTTTAAAAGGATGGTTTTAAAAAATGCCTTTCCAGGTATAATTTTCTTCAGAACATAAGTCCTATTGAAACCAATTTAGAACTAAGATAAATGGTAGGAAGAGACTGCTAAGCTATCAGTATATACAAAGACAGAATATTGGCCTCACCACCAACACACTCAGACAGAGAATGAATGACCACAGAGCAGATATCAAACAAGCCATAGCAGATAAAGTTATCAACCCACAGGAAAAACCAGTTGCTGCCCATGCAGCCCACCATAACAAAGACTTTGACTCATGTTACAGCACAAGAGTGATGAGGGCTCTGCCACCTACAAACAACAGCTTTAAACTCAGACAATGGGAACTAGCTCATCACTACATTACCAAATCCAGGCAACCACCAGGTCTCAATATTTGATAACATCTTCAGACAGTAATCTTCACAAAACCATTTCACTCGCATCCCCTCATAAAGCCTTACACATCCTCTACGTGACACTTTTGAATCTCCCACCTCGTTGTCGCACTTTGCTCGTGAGGGAGTCTTTAGTAATCTTCAGGGAGGTATGTGTAACCATGGAGAGCATGAGAGGTTCCCTGAAGGGGGCAGTAAGATTGCAAGGTGTCTTGAGTGGAGTGGTTCCCTGCTGAAGATGCACGTTACAATCCTGGGAGCTTAGTGCACAAAATTCTCACTTTACTATAGAGGGGTTTTAGGTGTAAAACCATTCACCTAGAATAATTTCCGCAGAAGGCGGCGTTTCCTCTCTGAAATATCTAATATTAAGAGGTCGTTCTCAGACATAAGTTACTCTTACACACAAATGAAACAAATAAATTAATTGAACGGCGTTACTATTTCGCAAAGCACAAGTTCACTTTACACTGACTGTACAATATTGGTAAATACACTGGTCCATACACTTATTACACGGATTCATACAATTTCTACACTGGTTTATACAATTTCTACACTGACTGCGTGGTCTTTCTAATCTGGAGCCTCGGAAACTGTCACAGATATATTCACTTCCGGTGGAAACTAGAGATGTGCCACGTGGCATCATCAACTCCCCACGGTAGGGCGCGTTTCTTACACTGATTGTGTGGCTAGGAATAGGTGTCTCCTTGAGCAATTTAGTAGGTAATGGAGTAGATGGGACAGGCTTCGGCTTCCTTACCAGGCAGCAACGTGTATGCGGGAAAGGTGGTTGGGGCTTCGGCTTCCTTACCAGGCAGCAACCCACAGGTAGGTAAAGAGGTAATAATAAGGTAGGTAGGTAGAGGCGGGGAGAGCAGGCTTCTGCTTCCTTACCAGGCAGCAACCCACTATAAGGATAGGTGGTCGGGGCTTCAGCTTCCTTACCAGGCAGCAACCCGCTATGAGGGAGAGGTGGTCGGTTAGGTTTGCTCGGGGAGGAGACCCGAGTCCTAGACTGACTGATTTTGCTAGGCAAACACCTGCCTTATATACCCTGGAGGGTGGCTGAAAGTACCGTTTGTGGGTGGTGAAGATGGCCGCCGCTGGAGAGTAGGCGGTCTGCTGGCTAGCAGGCGCGCCACTCAAACACGCACAATTTTCCCACTACTCGGCCAAAAATTATGTTTAGGCATTAAAACTTTCCCGCAGGGCCGTAAAAATGTCAGTGTTGCCAAAAGAATATTAATAAAACAAACACTCAAAATTAATAATATTACGTTTACAAACAATTATGATACATATTTACTCTTTTCAAAGACTATGAATTGCCGCCTGGCGTTGTTTGCATAGCATCCATTTGTTTGTTTACATTGTTATGGCGGGCGTGAATATATACATACAAAATGGTAAATATAAACACTTTTGACCTTTGAATATTACTTTTTACGGCAACACGGCTCACAATAAGGATTTAGGTGACCCCTTGGACAAAAGCAAGGTAGGCCTAACTTTTAAGTATTTACAAAATGCGGGGCCGAGCGTAAAATATATTCTAGCACCTTTAAGGGGTGCATCATCGTATTAGTTCATCCAATGGCTGCTAGGTGCATCAGCAACCACACTGCAGTCAGCCATGTCTCTTCGCCCGAGGAAGCTGCCCTAAGCAGCGAAACATTGCGATACGCGCTTCCACGATTACGTGTTGTCCTCTGTGTTGAGAGATTACACTCGTTGTAAACCAACTCGTGAGAGACTGCCGCACTTTGCTCGTGAGGAAGTCTTTAGTATCCTTCAGGGATATATGTGTGAGTTGGGTGAGCACGAGAGATCTTCCCTGAAGGGGCAAGGAGATTGCAGGTGTCCTGAAGGGAGTGGTTTCCTGCTGAGGATGCACAACACAATCTTGGGAGCTCAGTGTGCAAAATTCTCACTTTAACTACAGTGGTTTAGGTGTAAACCACTCACCTAGAATAGTTCCCGCAGAAGGCGGCGCTTCCGCTCTGAGAGTGGCTTAGACTCCTGGGCTGCCTCCCTCTTTAATTGCTGGACTCTGGCGTTTGGTGCAGGCGCACGTTTCTCGGGCGTCTTAATTGGACTGATCAGAGGGTAGCTCATATGCCGTGTCTCCTGGAGAATGTGACTAAAATTATTCTGTTGTCGCAGAGGTTTATTCTCTGTACTCTTATATAATTGGCAAAGTTGGGCTACAGTGAAAGATTTACCGGATGCCGGTTGTGGTGGTGGAATAATTCCAGCTGGTATGGAGTTTGTACTAACTGTGGCCACTAATTTGCGTTCAGCAGCTGCTCTGGCTTTACGCCCTTCAATGGATGCTCTTTCCTCCTGTGAGATGTCTAACACTAGGATATCGTTTTCCGACATGAGTCACTTTACATACGAATAATGAAACAAGTAAGTTAATTTAAACAGCGTTATTATTTCACAAAAACACAAGTTCACTATACACTGAATTTACAGTTACTGCACAATACTGATATACATTGGTTCGTACAATCACTACACTCGTGTTACACTGACCGCGTGGTTTTTTAATATGGAGCCTCGGAAATTACCACAGATACATCCACTTTCGGTGGAAACTAGTGACGTGCCATGTGGCATCAAACTTTCATGATAGGGCGCATTCCTTATACTGTTTGTGCGGCTAGGAATAGGTGTCTCCTCGAGCAACTTATTGGGTAATGGAATAGGATAGACAGGCTTCGGCTTCCTTACCAGGCAGCAACCCACAGGTAGATAGTTGGATAGATGGAGAAGGTTGGGAGAGCAGGCTTCGGTTTCCTTATCAGGCAGCAACCCACTATAAGGGAGAGGTGGTCGTTAGGTTTGCTCGGGGAGGAGACCCCTAGTTATAGACTGACTGATTTACTAGGCAAACACCCGCCTTATATACCCTGGAGGGTGGCTGAAAGTACCATTAGTGGGTGGTGAAGATGGCCGGTGTTGGAGAGGAGGCTGTCTGCTGGCCAGCATGCGTGCCACCCTAACACCCACAATTTCCCACTACTCGTCCAAAAATTACGTTTATTAACTAAAACTTTCCTGCGGGGCCGTAAAAATGTCCATGTTGCCAAGAGAATATAAATAAAGCACAAAATAAACACACAAAATTAATAATATTACGTTTACAATACTTATTATACATATTTACTCATTTCAAAGTTTATAAATCGCCGCCTGCGTTGTTTGCATAGCGTCCATTTGTTTGTTTACATTTGTTATGGCGGGCATGGATATATACTGTACATACAAAAATGGTAAATATAAGCATCTCTAAATCTTTAGTTTTACGTTTTATGGCAACACTGCTCTCAATACTGGATTTAAGTGACTCCTTGGGCAAAAACATGGTAGGCCTAACTCTTAAATACTAATAATATACGGGGCCAAGCTTAAAATATATACTAGTACTGTTAAGGGGTGCATCAACTCCCCCCTGACTGGCTAAGTGTGGCTCCGAAAAAAAAATTATTATGTCTAGGGTTACAAAATTCTAATGGGTCAGGTACATCCTGATTAATTTACAAAATGGGTTTACAATTGTTTTTAAAGTGTCTCTCAATTCGAGGTCTTCTGGTGGCGGGAGTAACCCTGGTGTGCATTGCTGCTGGACTACTGGAAGCTTCCGGGGCGGGTACGTCTCCATGTCATGTCGTGGTACCTTTCTTGTTGTTGGGTGGGGTTGCCTCTGCATGTCCGCCACAAGGCCTGGCACTCTCTGGGTCCAAGTTCACGAGAGGCCGGGGTCCATGGCCTGGCAGTGGCTTGGGCTGGTTGCTGGGTGGGTGCCCCTCTTGTCGGCGGCCTCGTGGTGGTAACCTGACCAAATTTAGGATGGCCTCTGCTCATCTGCATGGTGTTGGCCGGATTGGTGGTATTCTGGGCCCTGGTTGTCACAGGTGGCTGTGGTGGACCTCTGGAGGACAGAGCGATGTTACTCCTGGGGGGTTGCACGCTGAGGCTGGTGGTGTCAGGATCTCTTTGGCAAGTAGATCTGCTGTCTCCCTGGTCCGTCGGGTGTGGAGGTGCAGGTGGTGGGGTAGGCTCGTTGGAGTCTTGTTCCCTGATGAGGGTGGTGTGGAGGGTGGTTCTCTCAGGTAAGGCTGTCGCCTCTTTAGTGGTGGTTGGCCCGATGCTTGGGCGGCTGGGAGTGATGTACAGCTGCTCTTCATGACTATCGCCACTGTCGTCGGCGGGCATGTGTTGTAGCTCTTCTTCCCAAGCCAGGAATCTCCTCTGGCAGTGTGGTGGCTTCTCTGTGGAGAAAGTGGGGTTTCCCCATGGAACCCTTGATGGCGGAGACTGGAGATTGATTGGCTGGCGTTGTGGCGCAGCGTCATGCAGGAAAGTTTTTGCATGTTTCTTAATGCTGGAGCAGTGGACTCGTTTGATCGCTGCATGGGGGACCTCTATCCAGTAGACATGGCCTTGTTGCTTGATGACGGTGAATGGACTCTCCCACTTGGGAGCAAGGCCTGCATGGAAATGGTGTTGGCGGCTCAAAAGTGGCCTGGACTTCAGTAGCACTTGCTGACCTTCTGCAAAGGTATGACTTGGAGAGTCCGGGTTGGGCTGCGGGTACTTCTTCCTTATGAACCTGTCTTGGTGCTGTGCCGCAGCAGTGGCCTGTTCCTGGGTGAGTACCTGGATATCTTGGGCTGAGGACACTTTGGTGGGTGCTCGTTTCCATTTCCATTCTCCAGGGCAGCGAAGGTTGTAGCAGAGGAGAAGTTTGCTTGGCGAGGCTTGTAGAGCTTCGTTGATCCTGGTGTGCAGGGCGTATAGGACTGTTGGCAGGGCTTTGTCCCATTGTCGTTGGTCCCCTTGTGCGTGGAATCGTAGGCCCTTCTTCAGCTCTTGGTTTCGTCTTTCTGTAGGGTTGGCCTGGGGGTGGTAGATTGGCGTGGTCCATACTTCAGCCTCCCACTTGGTACAAGCTGCTGTCCATTGCCTGCTGGCAAATTGTGGGCCGTTGTCCATGATGACACTTTTCGGGAACCCCCATCGAGGGAAGACGTCATGTTCCAACTTGGAGATTATGACATGTGCTTCGGTGCTGGCTAACGGGAAGGCCTCACACCCAGCAAGAAAAGAGATCTGTAACCACCAGGAGGAATCGTTTCCCTGTGATGCTCCTGGGGTAGGGTCCCATTAGGTCCAAGGCTATCTGCTCTCATGGTGTGGTGGGTCGGTGAGGTGTCCCACTGGGCTTGAAGGTTCTGCTGGGTTTGAGTGTGGTGCAGGCTTGGCACTGGGTGACATAGGTGGGAATATTCCTGGTGCTGCCTGTCCAGGCATACCGCCGGTGTATCTGGCGCATGGTTTCAGCTGCTATGGGGTGTCCAGCTAGTGAATGGTCGTGGAAGTAGCAGCACAGTTATGGTCTCAGCGAGTGGGGTACCCATATCTTCCATCTACTTGAAGGGCTAGGTAGGAACCAAACGTATCCCTGTTCCTCCTTCTAGCGAGCTGGGTGGCTGGCTAAGAAGTGTCTGATTTCAGGGTCGTCTTGTTGCTCTTTGAGGAACTTCTCTAGGTCGTTGGTGAAAGATATCTTCTGCAGCTTCTGTATCTGGGTGTTGGGTGATGGAGGTGCAGGTTCTGGTGGCAGGGTATCTTCCCACTGGTGGAGTTTGGTGGTCTCGCAGGTGTCTTCTGGTGCTCGGGAGAGGGCGTCAGGGAGGAGGTTTTCTCTTCCCGGGCAATGTTATATCTCAAATGAGAATTCGTGGAGCAGCAGGATCCACCTGGCTAATTTGGCTTTCTTGGCACTTGTAGAATATAACTACTTGAGGGCTTGGTTGTTGATGTGCAAGGTAAACGGTCTGTCTTCTAGGAGGCATCTATATTTGCGGATGGCCCATACTATGCCGAGGCACTCCTGCTCATGGGTGTCGTATTTGCGTTGTGTTGGGCTGAGCCGGGTGCAGGCAATTCAAATGACTCGTCTTTATTTCTCTGGGGTTTCTTGGTACACTACAGTTCCTAGCCCAACCTGTCTGGCATCTGTCTGTAAGATGATGGGTGATCTGTGGTCTGGTCTGTGGAGCATCGGTAGGCTGTGGTATTGCTGTTTCAGTTCTTGGAATGCTGTATCTTCGGCTGGTCCCGACTTCCAGCGTTTTTGTTTGGTTGACAGCAGGCGGGTGAGGGGTTCCATGTATCTGGAGATGTCCTGGGTGTAGTCTCTTAGCCAGTTACAGAGACCGAGAAACTGGCGCAACTGCTTCAGGGTCCTTGGGGTTTCGGCCTCCAGGATTTGCCGAACCTTGCAAACTTGGGGTTGATTCCCTTCGGGTATGACCACATGTCCCAGGTATTCTACTGTTATTTTTCTGAAGTGGCACTTGTCTAGTCGGGCGGTGAGTCCGTGGATGCGGAGGCGCTCCAGGACTTGGTGAAGATGCTGCCTGTGTTGCTGCCAGTCTTGGGAGAAGATGATAATATCATCGAGGTAGGCTATGCAAAATCTTCCAAGGTAACCTGCCAAGACAGCGCAGTTCATCATGTTTTGATAGGTTGCTGGGATTTTATAAGGTCAAAGGGTATTGCCCTGAAATGGAACTGCTCTCCATCAGAGGTTGTCAAGGCGGTGTATTTTCGGGCTTCTGGTTTCACTGGTACCTGCCAATAGCCACTTTGCATGTAGGTCGTGGAGATTATCCTGGCCTATCCCAAGCTCCTGAGTATGTTGGTGACGTTGATTGCAGGGGGGGCCACAGGCAGAGTTATCTGGTTGAGAGGCGAGTAATCCACGCAAAAGTGTGTATCTCTGTCCTTCTTCTGTACTAGCACGATGCGAGAGTTGTAGGGAGAGTCTGCTCGATTATCCGCTGCTGCCTCATGTTGGCGACCTGGTCTTTGATGATTTCCCTCTTCTTTTCTGAGGGGATGCTGGGTTTGCAGTAGATAGGGCGCTAATGGGCGAGCTGTATGTCATGGTCACAAATTTGGGTTTGTCGCAGGGGTCCTCCAGTCTGGAAGGCTGCTATGTGCTGGTTTAGCAGCTGGAGGAGTTGGCTTCGGTCGTCTGCAGGTAACTGGGAGCGTATGTCTTCTGGAAGAATGACCTGGGTTGGCATCTCTAGTGGTGGCATGTCCCAGTGCAGAGTATGCCGTGTCTTAGTTCCCAGATGTAGCTGGCGTTGGCCGCAGTCGATAATGCACTGCATGTCTTGCAGCCAGGGTTGCCCCAGTATCTATTTCTCATCTAGCTCGGGCGTGACCAGGAAAAAGGCGTCGGCGGTCCCTGCAGGCGTGGTTAATGGTATTGTGGTCTCGCCATCTAGTGGGAGGACGGTCTGACTTCGGGCCAGCTGGGCCGACTGTGTCATGGGCGTCACCTCGTGCTGCCTCTTCGGGGGTAGTGACTGCGTTCTTATGAAATTTACTGTAGCCGCAGTGTCCAGGGTGGCGAGGATTTCTTGCTTGTCAATGTTGATCCATATCTGGGGGAGTCGGACAGGGTTCTGGCCTTTAAGCTGTAGACCCTTTGTTGTGGGCCGGGCTGGCGAGTCTGTTCCTGTTCCCGGCCATGGAGTTTCCTGTCGGAGGTCCTGGGTTCCTCACTTGGATCCTGGGAGGTCTGTAGCTGGCTTGCTTGGTTTTGTAGATATCACATTCAACATGGAAGTGTCTTGTAGGGCCATACCAGCATTTAGGTAGTGTTGGTCCGGGCGCTGGCTTGGATTTATCTGGGTTGGGCCTCGGGTTTGTAGCTCTTGGCGGTGGTTCTGCATTGTTGGAAGGTCGTGGACCTGGCCGGTCAAGCCTCGGGGCTTTGGTTCTCTCAATTAATTATTCCAGTGTGGTGGGTAGAGGGTTCCTCAGGAATGACCTCAGAGTGGGCTGGAGCATCTCGATGATGATGGAGACGCAGGCTTCCTCTCTTGTCTCGGGATGCACATGATCGTACATTTGGGCCTTCCTTCGTATAAACATCTCCACATCTTCATCTGCTCTCTGGTTGATTCTGTAGAGGTCACAGGTCAGCCGATTCATCACCTCAGTGCCTGTGAATCGGGCTTTCAGTCTTTCCTTGAGCTGGGTCTAGGTGGCAACAAACTCGCCGTATTTGTTCCATCAGGTAAGTGCAGGTCCCTGCAGCTGGAGGCGAACTCGTTGCACCCAGTGCTTCTGTGGGATATGCTTCTGACGTAGCTCCTCCTCACATTCTTCCAAGAAGGTGACTGGATTTTCGTGGGGTTTGCCAGAGAACTGGAGCAATAAGAGGCACTCTGGGTTGCCTCTCTCGGGTGGTGGTGCTGTTCGGCTGGTTTCTAGTTGAGGTCTCTGTTACTGTGAGCTTGCACACGCTGCAGCGGAATGAGAGCCCTTGAAAGTCGCGAGGCTCATCTGGCCATCCCAGGCAAGCATATTGGTATACCAGGGGGCAGGTGATGCACTGGATCTGGTAGTTGCTTGCGCCGAGGCACTGTTGTTGGGCACACTGGAGCTGTATCTGCTTGCAGTCGGAGCATCGGTACTCCAATCCTTCCGTGTTTTTCTGGGTGTCTTCCCACCCTAGGCAGGTATGGTGGTACTCTTGGGCGCAGTGGGCGCAGGCGATGAGGTATGTTCCTCTGCAGGTGCACGTACTGAGGGCGCACGCAGGCACTGGTACTTCGTTTGTCTCGTCGTCACTCATCTTGGGGTTTCTGGGCGCCACGAAGTTTTGTAAAAATGACTTCAAACTTGTATGGGTTTTCTCAGGGGTGGCTTGATCCACAACTTGAAAAGTCACTGGTTCAATCTTCGACCCCACATGAGAAAAATTTGTCGCACTTTGCTCATGAGGGAGTCTTTACTATCCCGCAGGGATATATGTGAGAGTGAGGTGAGCATGAGAGATCTTCCCTGAAGGGGCAAAGAGATTGCAGGTGTCCTGAGGGGAGTGGTTTCCTGCTGAGAATGCACGATACAATCATGGGAGCTCAGTGCGCAAAATTCTCACATTAACTACCGGGGGTTTAGGTGTAAACCACTCACCTAGAATAGTTCCCGCAGAAGGCGGCACTTCCGCTCTGAGAAGGGCTTAGGCTCCTGGATTGCTCCCCCTTTAATTGCTGGGCTCTGGGTTGCATTTTAATAGGACAGATCAGCAGTCTGCTCGTACGCCGTGTCACCCGGAAGGATGCAGCTAAAATTATCATGTTGCTGTGGAGGTTTGTTCTCCGTACCCTTATATTGTCGGCAAAGTTGGGCTAGAGTGAAAGTTTTACCGGATGCCGGTTGTGGTGGCGGAATAATTCCTGCTGGTATGGAGTTTGTACTAACTGTGGCCACAAATTTGCGTTCAGCAGCTGCTCTGGCAATACGCCCTTTAATGGATGCTCTTTCCTCCTGTGAGATGTCTAACACTAGGCTATCATTTTCAGACATGAATCACTTTACATACGAATGATGTAACAAGTAAGTTAAATTTAAACAGCGTTATTATTTCGCAAAAACACAAGTTCACTATACACTGAATTTACAGTTACTGCATAATACTGATATACATTGGTTCATACAATCACTACATTCGTATTACACAGACCGCTTGGTTTTTTAATATGGAGCCTCGGAAATTACCACAGATACGTCCACTTCCGGTGAAAACTATTGACGTGCCACGTGGCATCAAACTCTTGCGATAGGGCGCGTTCCTTATACTGTTCATGCGGCTAGGAATGGGTGTCTCCTCGAGCCACTTTATGGGTAATGGAATAGGGGGGACAGGCTTCGGCTTCCTTACCAAGCAGCAACCCACTATAAGGAGAGGTGGTCGGGGCTTCGGCTTCCTTACCAAGCAGCAACCCACTATAAGGAGAGGTGGTCGGGGCTTTGGCTTCCTTACCAGGCAGCAACTCACAGGTAGATAGTTGGATAGATGGGGCAGGTTGGGAGAGCAGGCTTCGGCTTCCTTATCAGGCAGCAATCCACTATAAGGGAGAGGTGGTCAGTTAGGTTTGCTCGGGGAGGAGACCCGAGTCCTAGACTGATTGATTTGCTAGGCAAACGCCCGCCTTATATACCCTGGAGGGTGGCTGAAAGTACCGTTAGTGGTTGGTGAAGATGGCAGCCGCTGGAAAAGAGGCTGTCTGCTGGCCAGCATGCGTGCCACCCTAACACCCACAATTTCCCACTACTCTGCCAAAAATTACGTTTATGTACTAAAACTTTCCCGCTAGGCTGTAAAAATGTCAGTGATGCCAAGAGAATACAAATAAAGCACAAAATATACACACAAAATTAATAATATTACGTTTACAATACTTATTTTACATATTTACTCGTTTCAAATTTATAAATTACAGCGTCCTGGCGTTGTTTGCGTAGCGTCCGTTTGTTTACATTTGTTATGGCGAGCGTGGCTATATATATGTATATACACAAAATTGGTATATATAAGCATCTCTAAATCTTTAGTTTTATGGCAACACAGCTCACAATACTGGATTTAAGTGACCCCTTGGGCTAAACAAGGTAGGCCTAACTCTCAAATACTAATAATATACGGGACCGAGCGTAAAATATATACTAGCACCTTTAAGAGGTGCGCCAAGACACCAAGCTTACATACTTACCGAGACAGCATTTTGAGACGGTTTTTACACGCATAATCCGGCTACCGGGGGACCAAAAATGTTGAGAGATTACACGTGTTGTAAACCAACTTGCGAGAGACACCACGCTTACACACTTACCGAGATGCCATTTTGAGACTGACTAATTCAAGCGTTGCCTCGGGAACTACTTCCAAGTTGAAGCGTATCCTTCCTCATTGTCCACAATCCTCATATAGGCTAATTACCGAACACTCTGTATTCGTGTATATCTGTCAAGTACCAACACGTAAGCACTTGTGCTTCTGTCATTTGGGTGAAAGACTTACAAAAAGGTCCTGTCACTCACAAATACTATGATGCAGAGTACAAAGACCTCACTAACAACACACTCAGGTAGAGGATGAATAGCTACTGGGCGAACATCAAAAGGGCGGTAAATGGCCATAATGTTGATCTGCAAAAGGCTATTCAGCAGAACTAAAAATTCTACACACAGTTTGAGGCCAAGGTTAAGTCCAAGTAAGAGTGTACCAGTTTGGTGTTCCTCTTCCTTCTTCCTTTTACCCATCATAAAAATTTAACTGCTTTATTTAATAAGATATTTCAGTGGCTTTTAAAGTGTTAAATTGCATGTTTAGTTTTAGAATTATTGTACATAGTAGTAAGTATTGTATGTATTATCTGTCAAAAATTTATTCTAATGACTAAATTTTTTAGTCTGTTTTGCTAAAAAATAAACAGAAACAGACACAAGTATTGCACAGTACTCATAACATTACTAATCAACCATTACTGTATATAAATAATTTTTAGCAAGGTAGCACAAACACCACAGTTTACTGGCTGGGCAAGATTACTTTGGCTGCAAGTAGTTGTTTCATTTTTTTTTTTCTGAAGTCATTAAGGTTGTTCAAAAGGTATAAAATCATAATTTGATATTTTCATGAAATAGTGTTGGTTTTGTAGACAATACTTGTGGGTGCAACTTCCTCTTACAAAACTATTATTTTTAGCTCACATTGTTTTCTCATAATGTTGCATCAACATTATAATTTACATGTTACACTGCCATGCAATGAGTGAAAACCAATTGACTAACTGAAATGAAATAATTCACAGTGAAATAACATGCCACTGGCTACGGAACCTAATATTTTTAAACGCTCAACATAATACAGTGTTTAAAAAAAAAAAAAAAAAAAAGCAAACATACAGGAAAAAAGTTGCAAATCCACCAATTTTTTAAACTACAAAAGTTGTTCACTGTGAATTTTTCTATTATTAGGTTACGTAGCTCATGGCATTTCTATTTCACTGTGAATTATTTTGTCTATGTATTTCAACTGGTTTTCACTACGTATTTGTTTCGCAGCGTAACATGCACATTTTTACTCTGACGCTCTGTTTTGAGAAAACTGTGGGAGCTGACATTGTTTCGTAAGAGGAAACTGTACTCACAAGTTTCGTCTATTTCGTAAAATTATAAAACTTTGTATACCGGTAAATGCACTTGAACACCCGTTACAGTCAGTCTCCCTCCTATGTGTTGATTTATTGGTTTTCTGTGCCAATTTTTGTTTCATGACGAAAAATTCCACAAGTACCACAATAGAAACATAGCTATTTATCATAACTTTCATAGTCAGAGTTACACTGAGGTCTAGTTGAAAAGGGCACAGGTCTTATTTTTGTATTTAAACATGCATTGTTGCCTTGTATAGCTATCCAGATTATTAATCAAGAGTCAATTTTTAGTACATAATCATGCTTGTTAACTTTTTGCAGTCACTGATGGTTAATGCCCACACACTGATGCGACTCAATTTATAAGCAATGGAGTGGTTAGTGTAGTTTATAGCTGACAGTACAACTTCTTACTGGATCATTTACTTATCTGTGTGTATCAATTTGTCATTAAGAGCCCTATAATCAGGTGCTTGAACATTGTTGCAGCATGTTAGGAGTAAGTTCTTTTAAGAAATACTACTAAATGTGTGTTCAATAGATTTATAAAAAAACTCTTTTTAAACTATTTTTGTCTATTTTTATTTTATAGATATTGTGTTTCAAAATAGGGTTTCGGGGCACCTCAAAATGGCTTAAAAATGACTTTTTCAGACTGCTGTTACGTAAAAATACCAACTGAAATCGTAAAAAAAGAATTAGAGAGGCACGCGCTAGACTTTACTTCTCACTTTCTATAAATAAAAACTTTACTTCTCACTTTCTATAAATAAAAAATTAGGGTCATGGCTTAAGAGTCCCATTGGAAAAAGCCAATGACTAAAACACTGCAGGCCTTTTTCACATCCTGCGCATAAAGGCAGTATAGTGAGTGTAGCGCTTGTCACCTGCCTGTTACCATACCTCTTAAATGCAACATCTAGTGCCTGCTGTATAGGACTCTTAATCCCTAACTTTAATAATTTTGTTGTTGAGTGTTTGTTTTTCAAATCTCTACGTTCATGAGTTAACTTTGAATAACTACAGTAATACAGGCTCTGAAGAACAACAAATCACGTGCATGTGTCTCGGTGTTGGAAATTATTAATCTCAGCAATAAAATTGTGACAAAGTGGTAGGTACAAATAAACAAATTCTATAAATTATTTTCAGATAGTGGACGTGAATGGCTGGGCACAGATTGTGGCTGCAGATGAGATAGAGGCCCTGTGCTGCAGAGTGCTCGAGGAGAACTCCAAGATAGTAGCTCAGTACAAAAGCGGTAAGACAAAGGTGTTCAAGGCATTAGTCGGGCGTGTAGCCGTGCTCTCCCAGCAGAGGGCCAATATGGAATTGGCTACACAAATACTTAAGCGGTTATTGCAAAAAAGGTGATTTGTACTTAGATGTCTGTTAATAAAAAAAAGTCTGTTGAAATCTTTCGCAGTTCTAAACTCTCCCGTGACATGCCTTTGTGGTGTCTGTTTTTAGTGCTTGATTATTATTATTATTATTGTTATTATTACACATATTACATGTATGTATACTCTGGGAGTGTGAAAATGGTTGAAATGAGCATTTTCGGAGTCAGTTTTGGATGTTCACTTTGATGTGCAGATATTTCAAACTTGTCTTTAGGTATGTTGTATAATACTCTATATTATCTCACAAAAAAAAAAAAAATATGGGGTCACCACTAAGTCACATTCAGTCAAGATGCAGATAGGAAAAGACTGGACAGCACGTCAGCAACCTGAACGGTCTCGAGGGGTCTGCAAATATTCAAAAACAGCAAATTGTTCACAGTTAATTCAGTACAGTACCTATCTCGTTACTGCAAGTTGTTAGAGTTCAATCCTTGCTATAGCAAAGTCCTTGCTTATTACAGAATTGGGTGTGTGTGTGGACCCCCAAAAATCAAAAAAATTGTCCTTTGAATAGAATGCAGAATGAGTATAGGAAAGCACCATACAATTTTTGATCGTCTTTTCTGACATTTCACCTTAGAGCATAGCTTGTTGCCTTTGTTGTGACACCTACATCTAGCGATAGGCAAAATATACTAAAAACGCTACAAAATAATTAATGTTGCGATATCCATTTGTAAAGACCTTGAGAAATGAAATTTATAGACTGTTACCTCCCCCCCCCCCCCAGGGGCTCCAGTTCAACATCCATTGTAACACTCAACTCTGTGTCACACTTCACGTGAAGAACAGACAGACACGTGCTAATGGGCTTATAACCAGTTAGTCCGTAGACTCTATTTATTTGCATTATGAAATATTCCAACACCTTAATAGTAGGTTTTACAAGCCAAACAAATCCCTACTCAATCAATAACCCTCAAATGCATCCCATAGTTCGGATCATGAAAATACTTCAGGAACATACTCCAGTCGGTGCAAATACCCTTTCCTTGTGACGTGGTTTACTTTTCTTTCGGCAAATTTCTTACCACATACGGCAGTTTTCAATCCCGCTTGCCACTGTCGTATGATTTCCTGACAATCAAGTTCCATCACCTGATGTTTTTCGATGGTAAGAAAAGACTCGGGACAACTAAGTAAACTGGCCACTATCTCCGTTTCATCAGTCTCCTCTCGAAAGAAATCCCCGTCCTGCATCCTTGACAAGGTGTGATCTACTACGTTCGCCTTACCGTTAAATCGGAACCGAGAAAGCCGTAACACCCATCTCCCCAATTTTTCTAGTTGTTGGGGGTGATGTAGTATCCAGCTTAAGGCCTGATTGTCTGTATATAGATCGAATTCTCCCCCATCAAGGTAATGTTTAAATCTTTCCATGCCGAACAGGCAGGCAAGACATTCCTTTTCATAGACACTTAAGTTCTGTTCACATCTGGTGAGCACCCTACTGGCATAACACACCGGTCCTAAATTTTCATCGTCTTCGCGCTTTTGGCTTTACACTGCTCCTAGTGCTTTGGACGATGCATCCACGTGCGGGCTAAACCTCTTTTTAAAATTGGGCAGCTGCAAGACTGGTTCACAGCACAACTTCATTTTAAGTTCCTTGAAAGCGCACCGCTGTTCTAATCCCCATTCAAAAACAGCATCTTTTTTTCTCAACCTGTTAAAAGGCTCCGTCACACTAGATAAATCTGGAATGAATCGGGCATAATACCCCACCATACCCATACATTTTTTAATTCCTCTCACAGACCTAGATGCATGGAAGTCCACCACAGGTTGAATTTTTATTGGGTCGACACGCAAGGTCCCCCCTGAGATGACGTAGCCCAAAAACTTTACACTTCGACACCCTAACTCCACCTTTTTGGGATTCACCGTCAGCCCTACACTCCTCAATTTACGTAACACCGATCGCACATCCTCCATATGCTCCTTCCAAATGTTGTTATAAACGATAATGTCATCCACATAGTGTACCACACACTTAAACTTCAAATCAGAGAGTAGACGATCCAATACCCGACTAAGTGCCTGGCTGCCGAAATTAGATCCCATAGGCACTCTATGAAATTCGTACTGTCCCCACCGTATACTGAATGCCGTATATTTTTTACAATCTTCGTGTAGTTTGACTTGAAAAAAACTATTCTTCAAGTCAAGAACACTGAAATACTGGGCTGTTCTTAAAATTGCAGCTGTTTCCACTGTGGGTAGTGGAAAGGGGTCCACTGGGACTCTCCGATTTAGTATATATATATAGACAGAGAGAGAGTTCGTGTGTGCATATCTCTCTCTCACTCACATTAAAATAGGTTTCCTTAACTTCACTATAAACCTGTCAATTTTTTTAATGTTTGAATAATTTATTTTAATCTTGTCAAAACAGGATAAATGTATTTTGACATAAAAATTGTCGCATGCAATTCATGCTTAAAATTTAACATCTACCGTATGAAGTAGATGTTTTAGTGATTCTTTTACGTATTGAAAAGTTGACAAGTCTTCTTGCGGGGGAGGGCTGTTGTACTATAGCTTACATCCTCTTGCTTTGCGTGCCAGGATGAATAACCCCATGCTGAACCTAAAAATCTCACACACTTGTAGGCTGTGTGTGGTCCTTCACCAGCACCTCATGCTTTGAAGAGTTATTCTTCAAGAGCACCCATCATAGATTACCTCTCTAACCCCTTTAACCTATACATAAAATTAGTGTAGGAGCACTCACATGTTACTCAGTAGATGACATTACATGCACACTGATATTCAACAAGCATGGCAAAGCTAACGAGGAAGGGCAAGTTATTTTTTAAATTTCCCAAGTTGAAATTTACTATTAAATTTTCTTGCATAATAGCATGTATTTGACCAGATTTCTGTCCTAAAAGTTTGGGTGCTGTGATTATGAGGTGTTTTCAGGAAAAAAAAAGTCAGTCACAACTTTTTGTGTAATAAGTAAAGTAAATGTACAACTTATTGTGAGTTTCTTGCATATTCCACATAATATTATGGCATAATACTGCATAAAATATAGTATAAGTAAAAGTAATTACAAAAAAAAATATGTATGCTAAATTAATGTTTTGTGTAGGGGTGTGCGAAGCAGTGATTTTTTGCTTGAAAGTGAAGTCAAATATTTTCCCTTCGAAGTAGAGTTGAATATTTTATTGTTTCTTGCATCACACAGTGATTTCTGTGCTGTAGTAATACTTCCACAGGATTCAAATGTGGCTCTATATAGATCTGGATGATTTGTTTTCAGGTGATTATGTCTTTGAAACATTAAAATTAAGTAGAATTCTGTATTTAAATTGCACTTTATTAGATTAACACTCACTGAATATGAATAAAATTATTTAGTTTATCATACCAGTTACCATTCTGAACTTTTTAAGCATGTTTCACCTAATTAACTTCTGATTTACTAAAAAATTTGAAATAATGCCAGATACAACTTTTTTTACTGCTTTGTGCATCAAGACTGGAAATTTTGTCTATAAGGTTAAATAAACTCCAAATTTTAAATGCCCAAGTACAGTACTTACAGGGTTTTACTTGCAGGTAAGAAAACACAAAACACTTCAGAGCAAACAATAGTTGATTGCCTCACATACAATTAGCAATATCATATTTTCCTGCACATTGTACGCCTTAATGCACCCTACCGTATTTCATCGCATAATCGTCGCCATCGCATAATCGTCGCACCTGATTTTTCAGTGAACAAATTTGGTAAAAAAGTTTTCATCACATAATCGTCGCATGGCAACTTTTTTGGGGCAGCCTGTAGCTAGTTCGCGCGGGTGACAGAAAGCTTGGTACGTCACAGCTTTACCGTTGTTCGACACGGCAGGATGAGGT
>PNEQ01109613.1:0-19591 GCA_003012365.1 Medauroidea extradentata
ATATATATATATATATATATATATATATATATATATATATATATATATATATATATATATATATATATATATACATACATACATAAATGCACATTCAAGGTCAAAGTTCGCAATTATTTTTCTATTTTTTTTTTTTAATTTTCAGCCAAACTGTAATTTTTATTATATAAATAGGTATATAAAAATTGTAGAGCCTTCAACTATCTATAAAAATGTCCTTACACTTTTTTTCCTAACAGTTACCATTTTTGAGATATAGCGAATCAAATAATTGGAAAACTCGTGTTCTCCATATGTCCGAATACGCCGACTATATACACACATGGGAAGGAGGGGGGACTTTTGGGGAAATACTCATCTAGTATTGGTCTATCATCCGCGAAAAATTCAAATTTACCCTCCCGACACAAAACCTTATAGTTAGTAACGCGCTGTCCATAACCGCGCAGCTGTGGGTACATCTTGCAATGCACCACGAGCAAAGTCCTGAGATTTAACCGCCTCGTATCCGGTTGGTTTTGTATCAGCTGACGCGGCGGCGGCTGGACGACGGACCCGGCGACGGAAGGCCCCTGGCAAGGTCGCCCAGCAACCTCGACCATCGTGCTACGTGCAGCCTTCCGCGCGCTGACAACAACTAGGTCACGTGATTCGCGCGTCACCCGCTAAGTGTTGCCGTGTGCAGTAGAGCTAGCACACGAATACTCTTACAAGGCACAGCAGAAGTAGTTTCAAGTTCTCTGGGCAGGCCCGACGGCTAAGGAGACAGACAGTTATAGGTTGTTCACTTTAAACTGAACACACCCCAACGTATATAATAACCAAGAAACTGTCACAAGATGAGTATTCTTTGCATACCGGATCCATACCGGGAGTTTATAGGACCTTTGAAAGATTTTTTACAATGGGGACGTATGACAATTCAATATTCATCTTGTCATACATACCCATTGCAAAAATCTTTCAAAGATCATACAAGAAACTATTTCATCGGGCCCAAAGATGATAAATTTTCATTGTGGTGGATTCACACCCACACTTAACGTATGTACGAATATACGCACATACGTTAAGCATTAGAGATTCAATCTAGACACGCGTGGAAATTGTTTATGTCATAACAATATGTCGGTAATAGATAATCGTAATTCATTTATATTTTTTAAATGAATTCAGTAAGTTAATTTACGACCACAAGATAAAGTATTTATCAATATAAATTTATATTTAATCGAGTCTTACGTTTCCACATGCTGCATTCACAACCACCACTTAGCGTACGTTCGTACGAAGTAGAAAGTTGATCAACTCTGTTACATACGTACGCGCGCTACCAGAGGATGTGAATGCTAGCATGCACACAAGGTGTTTCTACTTTTACACGTATGTACGCGCGTACGCTAAGTGGTGGTTGTGAATTCAGTTTTACTCCGGTTTTTAGTTTCATTATAGTTTTCATACTGACAATATTAAAGACGAATGCAAAATAGCCGAAAGAAAAGTTTAACCAGTGCTCACTTTTTCCTGAACAGTCTATACATAGGGGTAAGGTAAGTCGACAGCTATGTCGTTAGAGACGGGACGCACAACTTGGTACAATGACAGGAACTAGGTAAGGAGTCGCCCGTTGCCTTTGTTAAGGAACCTTCCCAGCATTCGTCTGGAACGATTTCAGGAAACCATGGAAAACCGAAATAAGGATGGTCGGAGCCGGGGATCGAACCCAGGTCCTCTCGAATTACATCGGGTCCCGGGACGAAAACGGACCTGTGGTCGTTCAATTAGTTACAGGTTTTTTCCTTCATATTATTGAGTATCTTCACGTAAACACACTAACTTTGTCGTTTGAATTAATAGTATTGGACATTTAAAAAATGTGGAACGGGGTGTATTCTCACGTGCTTGGTAGGTTGTTTCGTCACTGGAAACGACATTATTCTAATAGTTGGGGTTTTTGCTATTGCATAATCAATGTGAGGTTGCAGTGCTGGCACAGTTTGAACTTTGTACCCTTACAAACGAGCTATTGAGCGAGGAGTGTTCAATTCTTGATATGCCCGGCGAACTAACTTTGACTGGCTTCTTTGGAAGGCTTCAATGATGACCTCTCCCACTTCATCAGACATGCGTCTGTTGGTCTTAATCGTCTGAACGTCAGGTGTCTTCTTTTAAAATCCACGTCGACATTTATTTGGGCAGCAATGAGCAATTTTTACACGTAAAACAACGTATTATGCTCTCTCTTGAGCTGTGGCCAATTTTGGTAATAATTTACCACCTAAACGAATTATGACAATCACTAAAATAAACATGAAAATTTTGCTGCTTTACATGATGCCGCATGCCTAGTAATTATACGACTAAATGTTTTTTTTTTTTCATTGATTTATTAAATTGGAAGGATTTATGTGGACATTCTGTGTACCGAAATTTAGTAACTAGATTGATATTGAAACTGCCCAAGGGCCTTATGATGAACTTGGCTACATATTTTCCTTACAATAACATAACAGTATCTACGCCCAAAGCCCTAAAGTTCCAGTGGGACGACGGAAATAATGCACCAGCGCCTTTTTTCGCAAGAGCAGTAAGGTATTAATTATTTGATTTGATTTCTTTACATGCTACAAGATTCGGCTCTTAGCTGATTTACAACTTAAATAGTTTAAATAAAAATTTAACGTAATACGCCATTCACACACGTTCAATTTTGCACCAAACTAAACCAAAATTCTTAATTGTATCATAATAAATAACATCACATAAGGATATTGTAGAATAATAATAAAAATTGCACCAAAGAATCAGTGCCAGTGATGGTTAAAGGCAAAAAAACTGACTACAATAATACGGTCACGACCTGTGCTAATGTACGTAAGAGCTGCTAGACATTGTGTGCGTTCGTTTGTGCTGCTCTTATTGCTACTTCGCTTCTGTTCCACCGACGAGCCAAACACCTCCGGGTAGGTTGTGACCGCATGTCGCATTATTATATTATTTTATTTTCCACTTTTCTGAAATTCTGAGGAGGAAAACGTTAATGTAGCGCGAATTCTGTTTACGTTGCGATACAGTAGAAGCATATCAGTTTAACTTTCAACGTGAATTTAGGCCGCAACCAGTGCATGTTTTATATTCGTAATTTGCTGGACAGATTGCAGCCTTAATATACGCTGAAAGTTCGATTTCCATGCACGTACTGTAGTGCAAGTTAAATTGAATTCACACTATAACAGCAAAATTTACATATTTCTTCTCGTAATTTCATAAAAGCTAAAAATAAAATAATTTAGTATCTGATGCCATGCCTTAAACTGGTCTCTCAGGTTCTTCATCCACTCATTACACCCATTACTTACGAAAGAGACATTTTTTTTTAATAATGCGTCTTACCCAAATATTTACTTATTCAAAATATAGAGGGTAAATAAATTTCACCTCGTTATTTTCTAGACCTATAAGCTTATGTACTCAAGTCAAGTGGGTTTCACGTCTCATCGTCGGTGAGGTTATTAGGGACGGTGACACATAACTTCACACGGCAGAAATTTGGAGATGAATCGGAACCATACAAGCATTCGTCTGGAGCGAATCCAGAAAACTATTGAAAACAGAAATCATTATGGCTGGAATCGTAGCTGGGTTGTTCCGTATGCAAGTCCAAAGTGTTACTCATGCACCACCTCGCTCTGCAGCATAAGTAACAGCCATGTGGACATGTGATAATGGTCTGGCTCATTATCTTAATGTTTGGGACGCGTTCGTTCCAACAGATTTAATTTGTTTGCATTAAACGCTCTATAAAATGCAGAAAATAGAAATAGATTTTTTTACTTAAGAAACTTAGATAATATATTCAACTGACCGTGACCGGATACAGTTGCGCGTCCATTAAACATTATCGGAGTTGCTGTCGCTTACCACGCCCGATTCCTTTTTCCCTGCACCAATTACATGCTGGAAAAATTAAGGCCATAATCCGTTATTTCTACTGCTTTCATGATAGTTATTTTTTATTCCTAAACGGCAGCAGATATCGAAAAAAAAAAGCTGCACAGTTTACTTAAAAACAGTGTATACAATGCTATTTTTTTTTAAAGACAAAATACACAATGGTTTCAGCAAATTTTGCAATTATAGGGAAATTCTCATAAATGATTAGCCGTATCTATATAATTCTTTGTCTAGAAAAATATTAAACTACATATCAGAAACTATTTTTAACATAACTGTGCAACAGTTCTTCAAATTCTGCTCTCGTTTAGGAATAAAAACATAATGATCGTGAAATCAGCAGAAATGACCAGTCACGGCCTTAACAGAAGGGAAGGGGAGTCTTAAATTATTACAACTAATTAGTACAACTTACAGCTAAAAACCGGACATGGAGTTCGTAAGCGGAGCCGAGCTTTATACAATCACCATAGGTTTGGTATATGGAGTCGGCTTCCCTCTGCAGAATTGCTAAATAAAGATGCATGGTGCAAAGCTATGTTGATAAGACTTTATTTGTTACACTCTCTTTCGTATAACTTTGGTAAAATCTGACAGCTACTTATGGCAAAGACTGTTAATATTTTATCATATGTACCACAATGCAAAACAAATTTACAGTACAAATGGTAAAATTGACATCTTAGGTCAATTTTAGAACTATAAATGTCTTGCATATTACAAAATATTAACAGTTATTGCCCATAAGTAGCTGTCAATTATTATTGAAACTATACGAAACAAGAGTACATCACTTTGTCCCAGAAAGTTTTAGCAGTCATAATACACTATTTTTTGTATTAAACTGACGTACGCTCCAAACTCCTAATAGGGTTGCGAAAACTCTCTTATGACCTACAGAGCGTATAAATTAGCCTTTGCAATTTACGCATATGAAAGTCGAGTAGGTGTCATGTCATTGTCAGTTTGCATAAAACTTCTGAGGGGGATGAGTGGATCAATAATTTTCAAACAGATAGTTATAAAATCAGTGCTTGTGTTAAATGAAAGTTAGTTGCACTTCCGGTCTATGCCCGTGTGTAACGTGTGACGAGTAGCATGGTGTGTAACTTCTTGTCGACTCAAATGGTAGCCGACAGACGTATTCATCTGTACGCTGGAAAATGGCTGTCATTGTCTTCCGAGTTACTCATTGAGACGACACGAGTCACCGTGACGTCACCAAGCGAGATGATCTTCGGCGAAGCGAAGGAAGTTGCGAGTTACTTACAAAGGCGAACACTTAAAAAGACAAAGTCGCACAACATTTATAGTAGGAGTAACTGAGATAAGAAAAAAAATCCTTAGCCGAAGATTGCTGAAAATCTCATTCTCCGCAGACCAACTAGAGAAACGAAAAATAAAAGTTATATTAAATTACATCGAATTGTAACTATGCATCTGTACAAACGCATGTCAATACCAATATTTAGTTTTATTTAATAAGTCGATAAGTTAAAATTAATAATGGAAATTAGATAATAAACATGTCAATTCTGTAACATTGGTCTTGTGCTAAATTGCGTGTAATGACGTTGGTATTAGGGAGAAGGGGATTGTAGCTAACTTCGGGTGTCTATGGCGAAAATCAGGTTTTCATTGTTTAACATGGGACTGATGACTCTCTTATTATATGCTCCCAGATTTACAGCTAAATAGTGGTGTTTCTGTTGTAGTTATTTCTCGTACATTGTGAGGATTACAATCACATTTTCAACTCTCATTTTTTTCTGCAATGACTAGCGTACTAATTCTGAACTTACGAAATAATACAATTGAAAAATTAATCTTCTTAAACATCTTTACAAGTCATAATAAAATTATAAGGCCTAGTAAGATGGTTAGGTCTAAAACTCCGGCCGAAACATGTCGTTGCGTTACGAGTGACGTGCGAGTTCGTCCGTCGCCTTGGCTTACATTTGCAGTGGAGCGTGTTTGTTTATGAAAGGTTCTTTTAATATCGGGTGGTAACAAGCTAAGAAGAATTATGTCTCGTAAAAACTGTATGATATACATTTATAAAATCCTCGCTAAAAAAAAGTTTAGTAGCGTGTAAACAAGCCATCGGCATATGCGTTCATCAGTACGCAGGCTTTTAGATTAATTAGTACCCAAGTTAGTGATTTCACTTGTGAATCGGGTTTGTAAACAAAAACTGTTATAACCATTGCTAGTAGGCTATGGGTAGAGACATTTTTCTCTGAAGACGTTACGTATGGAATGACAGGAAAAATGGATGTGTAAAAGTAACTATGTTGCTTGTCTAAACAAACATGTTTGAGAGATACGTGTTATTAAGCCGTTAATAATTAAGGAACATTAACTATTATATTCGTCTTGATTGGATCACTGCTCTTTGATAACATCCATGTCTTTTTGTCTGTTACATTGTCGACGGATGCAGCTCTACTTTTGTGCTGCACCAACGAGCTCCTTGGGACAAACGTTGTTTGGCTAGCTACGAGAAATGGCAGACTAAAAGGAAGGTGTGCCCAGAAAACTTCTGCACCCATCAGCAATGTACGCTACGTATTAATCGCCCTTGTGTAGCCTCGCTTTGTGGTAGAAGCTATATGTTTGCTCCATTAACAAGAACTCATCCAGACAAAAATCAAACTACACCCATACTGTACCACTAAACCGGAACCCACAATTCATCATATCGTAAGCTGACTCGCAGTCAATGGTTCTAGTTTTACTACCTGTCGAAACAACTATATACATGAGTTTAAAATGTGGGATTACATTCGATATCGTTATAATTTTTACTTGACGCCTTTAGAATAAATAATCTCTGTCAATATAAACACAGTCCCCTAAAAATCAATTGACCCATGCAAAAAATAATGTATTAAAATTTTTTCTCTAAATTGTGCACACGAAAACTAACAAGAAGCTATCAGGATAGCAAATGAACCTACTTCCCTCAATGTTGCCTATGTATACAGGATGTTTCTTAAATAGGGGGACAAACTTCGCATGCGTGTTCCTCTCGAAAAAAGAAGACGAAAATATGTTATGCACTATCCAC
This sequence comes from Medauroidea extradentata, assembly GCA_003012365.1. NCBI lineage: Eukaryota > Metazoa > Arthropoda > Insecta > Phasmatodea > Phasmatidae > Medauroidea > Medauroidea extradentata. The sequence goes on from PNEQ01109613.1 coordinate 7,025, forward strand.
CTAAATTTAATATGAAGGGAGTTATGAGCCCCCAAATATCAAATTTTAAAAACGTATTTTCCCAAAATATCGGAAACTAATTGACATAACAATATAATATTTTCAGCATTGCTTAATGCTATTGGGATCTTCAAACCAGCAGCAAAGTCTGGTTGATACCTTCCTCCCTTATGAAAATAGCGGGTGTGGCTACCCTCTAATTGCGTATAACTTTGTCAACGTCAGGATATGTGAAAAATTTAAGACGGTGTATTGTGTAATAAGACCTGTGTGACGAAAAATATCCTCTTGTTGCAACTGTCTAGGACCTATCGTTTTCGTGTAAAACGCACACAAAGGTTCGGTTGCTGCTACAGAGGGCCAGGAAGGAACTGTTGGAAACGGAGGTACTGTATTGTTTGAGACGTACGACATAAGAGTGTGAAAATGAGTGGACATTTCTGTAACTAACATTTGTATTATTGTTCACATATCATTTTGCAGAGTATTTCCTGTAACATTGTTACTATTCCGATACCTTACATAAATGCCATTTACATACTGCGACAATTTGTGATTCATTATGTTCGTACTTGTCTGAAAAATGATACACCAATTGACATAAACAAACAATATCTTGCAGCATTGCTCATGGGGTCTTCAACCCTACCGCAATAGCTGGTTGATATCTACCAGCCTTACCACAATACGTAGTAGGGGTGGCTACCCTCTAGTGGCATAGAACGTTGTTACCATCGGGATATTTGAACATTTGGAGATGATTTATAAAGAAATTAGGCAATTCATAAGACATACTACTACAACATTATCATACAAGACCTCGTTTATTACTTGGCCTGCCTTCAGGGGGCACCTGATGCAAGACATTACATCAATAACATGCACATATTTGTCCTGGCCATCCTGGGACACCTTACATAGTCAATACTGTTTCATACAGCTCTGTTACGTGATGTAGACAAACAGTACAATAAATGTTCAAAATTACCACCCCGTTCAACTACACATGCACGAACACGTCGCATCATGGATCTGCGCACACGGTCAAAAATGCCTGTTTGGCCACGAACAGTTTCACATACCTCAAATACCCGGCGACGTAACGTCTCCGCATCGTCTATCGGAGCTGAATAGACAAGACTCTTGATATGGCCCCACAAATAAAAGTCTAACATTTTCATTTACACTATATATTTTCTTAACTACACTATCTATTTTCTTATCTACGCTATCTATTTTGTTATCTACTTTTTCATTTACACTGGCTTTGACTGAATTCGTTTGGCCACTTAACTGACCACTCATTCCCTCAATGAGGGCCTTAGTGCTGCTATCTCTGCTGACATGCTTGTTGTAGTTATGCACTTTTACAAGCAATCAACTATAAATTTCACAACATAATTAGTTATGCGCGCAATTACTACTGTACCACAGAAACGTTAATTAACTTTGACAATTGAAGCACAAAAATATGTCTACCGTCAATTAATTAAAGACTACAAATATGCATATAATCAATTAATTAAAGACTACAAATCACAATTGATATTCAGTCATACATCCAATCAAGTCTTTCAAATAGTGACAATGTACAACCACAGCACCCCGAGTGCACCATTGTCTTCACTCTTGAGGTCTTCAGTTCGACTCCCGTCGCGCACCTCCTTGTTGTCCGTCGACCCTCAGCACCAGTCCTCTTGTTCCGCCCAATACTGCTCCGAAGGTATGAGCCTATAGCCTCACAGTAGACTCCGACGTCACCAAGATGTTTTCACCTGTTTCTCTCCACAAGCATAACACCTTCCTCTAGAACGACCTATAGCGAATCTCTCTTCAAATCTGTTGATTCGGTGCTTATATACTCTGCGAAACAGTCGGGGGATCAACGCATTACAGGGGTCTAAAAATAGACATTAAATCATGCTGCGGACGTGACTTGAGCCTCGTAGGCCGGACTCGTAGGGTTAAGTCGCAGTTGACGCAGGTCTATGACATAGCTGTGCGTGACTACTACCACTTAGCCATCCGGCTTGTGAATCATGGGCTAGTCCATAAGGTGTTTCGACACAGCTTCCAACCACCCGGCCCTGAGACACAGCATGCAACAATATTTTTCGAATTCTGTCCCAAAGAGGTTGAAAAGCGTATAATGTGTTTTCGATTCACTATCCCTATATATCGACCCCAATTGTAGACGTGATTTTTATTTAAGACTGATGCTTACTCAAATACCTGAAAAGTAATTTCACTCATTTTCGAAATTCGCTAGCTGAGGAGGTGAAAAGGGGCGAAAAGTGGTGAAATGAATTTTCAATTAATCGTCGATATGTCTTAAGCCCATGGGGGAATTGTGTTTTTCACGTTCAAGAGTCGCCAGTGAAATGGTCTAAAATGTGATTCAATGATTATTTTTTTTTAAATTCAGTCTCTTAGGAAGTGAAAAGACCTGGAATGTGTTTTAGATAAATCATCGATGTACAGGATAAGGTACATAAAGTGTTACAGAACAATAGCCCTCAAACTAGTGATCATATCCACAAATGTTTCAGACAAAAGTTACAGTGTTCGAGAAGACCGTCATACTGGACCACCTTTTTTTTTTTTTATCAGTGGAGGTGCTGAAGCTACGTCAAGGTCAACTCCACTTTGTTAAATGGAACTATGCGTCTTTTTATCGATAACGTTAGTACCGATTTGACGACGAATTCAGCGACCTACAACACAAGGTCTCTTAGTCACGCACCCAAAGGTGTCACGCATTACCTTCTAATATGAGTACATCGGATCGCGAAAATGAACGATTTTCAAGAATAATTTGATATGTTGTTGGTGTTGGGGGAATGCCGTAAAATTACAGAAACGCCCAGGATTTGTATGCGGCATGTTATCCGGATAGGTAACAAAAATCGCACATGGTTTTTTTTTAATCAATGATCTAACCGTTTCTGTCGCTTCGGTACAGTAAAACAATTACGAGTCAGACGTCGACCGACTGTGAATAAAAACAATGCGACTGCTATCGTAGCTTCAGCTGCACTAAATCCACATGCGAGCAGCAGGCAAATGGAAAGAGAGGGAAATTAGTCAGCGATCTGTATTAAGAATATTACATCAACACAAGTTCCATCCGTATCGTATGTCATTACACCAGGATTTGTATGGCAAAGATTTTTAAAGCGCTACAATTTCTGTAATTGGGTTCGTAGACAAATGCACATAGATGTCTCCTTTTTAGGTCATGTGCTCTTTTCCGACGAATCTAACTTCACAAATATGGGAAATGTGAATAGGCATAACATGCATTATTGGGCAAATGAGAATCCTCGACGGATGAGAACTGTACCATTTCAACACCCGTGGTCAGTTAATTGTTGTTGCTGCATTGTCGGCGATCACGTCATTGGTCCATATTTGTTTGAAGGTAGCTTGACTGGGCAAGTTTACGCAAACTTTCTGCACAACGTACGGCCCTGTAGCTTGGCCACCTCGTTTGTCAGATCTAACACCACTAGATTACTTTTTATGGTGTTTTGTCACAGAACGCGTTATGTCGGTAGCACCTACCACGCCTAACGGCATGAAATAAAGACTATTCCGAGCATGTACTGAAATTACACCACAAATGTTGGCTGACGTTCGACGGTCTTTTCATCAGCGAAGTAACAAGTGCTTACAAGTCGAGGGTCATCACTTCGAGCATCTTCTGTAGGTAGACCCAAACCAAGGTTAGTGGATCCTTTGAGTGCGTGACTAAATTACCATGGTATCCTTAGTTTTTTTTTTTTTTGTCGCTGAACCCGAATTTGAGGTTTGCCATTTTATTCCTTCGAAAAATATGTTTCTACAAAAAAACTGTAAAAAAAAATATATTAAAACTCCAACTTGACGTAATCCACTTATTTGTAGCAGATAGAAAAAAATGATTGATGTTTAGACGAAGCAACCCTATGCAACAGAAAACCACCATCTATGACACATTGAACTTGACCACTAAACTGTACATTTGTTTTGGTTAAAATGCTTTGTAGAGAGTTGATTTGGTTCACTTCCTTAAACCATTGTCGAACAGGGATTAGGAAATAGGGCTTAGATCATAGATCAAAAACTCCACAAAATGCATCATCAAAATTTTTGGCAAAGGAAATTTGTTGGATTAATAGGAACCTACTCATTGACAACGATTATTGCATTTGCTCGTTAAAGCAAGAGTTGTACTCTGACGCCAGGTTTAGATTTGACATTTTCGAAATCACCACCAACAATACCCCATGATTCTTGTTGCATAGACAGAAAATTGTTATTAAATTAGGAATTTATTTCATCTGTATAAAATGTTAGTATAAAACATACAGCCAACGATTATATTACTGATTGTAGGATATATTTAATATAAATAATACAGCACTTGGCTTTCAACTTTTTGATTGATAAGAAAGGTTTTATCGTATAGCAACCAAAAATCTTGTGTTGAAAGTACTTACTTCCAATAATTACGTAATTTATCCACCTATAAAATCTTGTTTTTGTTACTTGGATACTAAATTAAAATTGGCAGGTAACAAAACATAAATTCAAATGATCAATTCCCGTTATTTAAGAATTATTTGCTATTTAACACCCATTTTCTTATCACTTTTGCGGTTGAACTGTTGCTCGAAATTTTTTTTTGTTTTAATTACATAAAATATTGACGATTTTACTACATTTATTACCATATGTGGTCAACAATTACGTACATGGGATACTTTTCGTGTTACATCAACGTACAGTGGTGTAATTCCCAATTCCCGCTTTTTAAGGGTTTCTACTTTTTATCATCCGTTTCCGCTTCACTTTCACAATGGAATCGTTGATCCGACAAAAAAAAAACAGGGACGTAAAATATAAGAATTTTTTTCCTTTTTAATTTTGTATAGAAACAACTTCTACGTAAAATTCAAGTGTTTGAGCTATAAAAAAAAAACAGAAAAAATGTCCGGATTTAACACTTTATTTTTGTTGCGGAAAATTCGTGTTTTCTAGGGAAATGTTTTGCGATTCTCAAATTCGTGTTCAGCGACCCAAGAAAACGTAAGGATACCAAATATCAAAACCCCACCAAAACATTCCTCTGGTCTTTCCTTTGGGTCTCAGATGCGTGAACTATTTGATATGCAATAATCAGTCTGTTTTATGTACGAATAGGTTGAATTCAAAGAGAATATATAACATTATTCTTCACCATTTTATTTATGTTACATAGTCATTGGGGTATTTGGGAAGTCTCCATTGAAGCTGAGGTCGACTGGAGAATAATGGTTCTGGAGTTGACTAAACAGCCTACGGAAGGTGGTAAAGAATCTTCTGCTTTTTTATGACTTTTGACGAAACCTTCAGCTCCTCCTTCGGTGCTCTCTTTCTTTGGAAATTATTTCCTACTGAAGCTAGGTGTCTTGGACACAGTTTATTCTCGCCCATCAGTCAAATGAACATGTGCATAGTTCGGATTTACTTCCAACTGCTGAGCCATTTCCCCAGTTGACTCGTATTTACTGGAACTATCTGTTTTGAGTAACACAGGCCTGGTGTAGATAACCAGAGTGGCAGTGAGTGCACATCAAATTACTTCCTAGTGTATCTGAACATCCTTTCGTGATATGTCATGTTTATCGAAAAGCAAAGTAGGGATTGGATAGCACGAATAGATTATGTTGAAACACATTCCCACCGTGTAATGTGTTCATAGTACACGTTTTTTCAAGGCTAAACAAACTGTCTACCATATGATGGTATTGTACCCTTCAATTTCTCCATTCCCTTGTGGATTATGAGGTGTTGTACGGCTGATCGCAATCCTTTGCTTTAAAAAACTTCCAGTTCCTGCGACCGTGAAGATTCTCTGTCTGAGTGAATGAAAGAGGGTATGTCAAACATGAATAATAGAAATTGCAGTTTACGTTGAGATGTCAGAACAAGGAAAAGCATAAGGAAAACGGGGGAGTTTGCCGACGATTGTTAAGAGATATTTATGTTAACTAGAGAAAAAAAGAGGTCTCTTAAAAGATATATTTAATATTTCAAAAGGACTCGTGGCTTTAATTAAATAGCCTTATATCATCCTACGAATAGGGAAGATAATTAAATCTCACCCAAAGACACAGCCTTGTGATTCCTGAATAGCAGAGTGTATTGTGAATGTTGTTTAGATCAACTGAGCCAGGCAATGAACATATTCAAGGAACTGTGTCAGCTACAGTGGGCTCAGCTCAACATCTGAATATTATATTATGTCTATAGTATGATAACTCCAGATGCCACCTCTGGAGATTCTCTTTTTTATATTTCCAGATGCTTTATTGTCGAACATGGAGGAAACCAACTTTTGATCCGTTACAAGTCTGAACGTCCTTCCATTGAGGTAGTGTCTCCATTTTGTAAGGGCTTCCATTATGGTCTGAGCTTTCTTTCCAATAATAGAGTGTCCTTGCTCTGTTTTCTTTTTAGTGTTTATGAAGACAATGCTACTGGTCTTCCTGATAGGGATCAAATAGCTCCTATTACACGATCCCAAACATCTGGTTCTACAGTTCGCGAAAGAATTTAACATATTTTTTGGCAAAGGCAATTTCAGCCCATTGCTGAATAGTTGAATTTTCTCCGATAATTTCGGTATCATGCACGAACAACGAGCAAACACACCCATTACTTGACTGAGGACCAGAGTTCATGAGGTATTGGACGAGGCATGAGGTTGTAGTCTGTCGGTCAAGTTTTATTTATGTAAAACAATATAACCTTTAAGATGTTTAAGAGATTTTCCAAACTTGAATTTTTTGTAATTTATTTTCTCGGATAGCCTTTTTTATTTTTTTGCATTAGTCTCGAGAAACATGCACTTTTCAATAAAAGAATTTGACATTAATTTGTGTACCACACAATACAATTTCTTTTGTGGTGATCTCCGTCGTCTCCTCCAACAGTCATATCATCGAGATAAGCAAAAGTTTTCTCTAGTTTCTCCTTCTGTATGCATGAAGATGTCTGTTGCCTTTTGAAATGAATGAACCCCATTAGTTAAGCCAAAGAGAATTCTCTTGAATTGCTAGAGTTTACCACATGCTACAAATGATGCATACAGCTTAGCTTCCTCATAGGCCTAAATAGGTACTTGATGATATGCTGACCGCAAATCATTCTGCTAAAGACTGTATATTGAGCCACATAATTGAAGATTTCTTCAATTTGGGGGATTGGGTGCACATCTAGCATTGTAAATATGTTTATTATTTGAGAATAGTTAATGCATATTCTAGATTTTCTATGTTAGTTTTTTACAATTACTACTTGTATCCTCCATTGTGAATTACTTTCTTATACTATGCCCTATGCTAATAATTTATTAATTTCTGACTCTATAGTTTTAAAAGAATAACGCCTAGATTTCTCGGCAGTAGACTTGAAATTTTTGTGAGAGATTAGCGAATAAATTGACTGGCTCAAAACTAGTTTAGGCAAGGCTGCAGATTTTTATAGGACAGCCCAACTCTAATGCAACAGATTCGTGTTGACTTAGAAAAACATGAACCAAAACAATGTCAGCGCACAGGTCCTTCATGACATGCAGTAAGTGCTAGGAAATAAATTATCATTGACACTTATATTAAAACAAAGATTTCATAAACTTTCAAATGACATGTTATTAAGGTCATTGCAACATTCATGTTAGGGGATGCTTTTCAAACGCCCGAGTTTTACAATTTGATTGCTGTTAAACAGTCCGAACTTCCAGAATCGATTAGTGCATCTTTTTCAATACCGTTAATGTCAATTTTCATTGTTGTTTAGCCACTGAAGAAGGACATGCGGCACAGAGAATAGCCACGTTACTACCAGAAATAATAATACTCTTTGAATACATTTAAGACTTACAAACTTTACTGAAGTATCCCACACTTCAAACAATTTGCATCATTTGCAGTACAGAATTTTTGTGCATGTCTCTTATTTCCCCAGAAGTAACGTTTGCTGATTGGTTCCAGCAATCTGCATATCTGATGATTTGTAATAATCTCTAGAATTTTCATGGCTAGTAGAATAATTGTTCTGTCTGGCCAACGGAAGGTATGCCTAGCATGCTATCTGTTTTACTGATGAATTAAGAGTGCTGTTCTGGAAGTTAGAATTGGACTGGATTTGTACCATCTCTAAACTTATCTCTTGCCCAGCTCAAAAGTCTCAGAATGAGTCAATGAAATTTTTCGAGCAATCGTTGACGAATGAAAGACGATCTGAGATTAGTAATAAAAGCACACGTAACATACTCTTCATGGTTTTGGTCTACTGTAACAGGTTAAAAATTGCAGTCTTTACTTAAAACAGACAGATTTTGAAAGATTTGAAGATTCATCTGCATTTTGTATACAAGTAGCGAGTTTATGACGTGAATAAATTACACTATTTGGCTTAATAAAAAAGGTGTAGTTGGTCCTCGCTGACTGGGTCTTTCATAGCTGTGACGAAGTTCTGAAACGTCTGCTCCCAATATGTCCATTCTTTTACGGATGTGCTTGGGTTTGGATTGGCTTCCATATGATTTGGTTTCAGCAATTCGTCCATAAATATAGTGGTTATCGTTTATTTTTCGTAGAGTAAAATTGTGAAAGAGTTCGAACCCGTTTGCTAGGTTTTATTCTACGAAAACATTGCTGCAATAGTATGGTATAGTAAGACGTTGAATTCTTAGAGAATATATAACACAACAGAAGAAAAATCAAAACAAAGTTAGGATATTTAACACTTACATACAATTTTTTTTCTTGGCAGTTAAATAGTTTGCGAAGATTGACACAAAAGCTATTTATTTATCCATGTCAAGCTGTACTCCAAAATGGTTGACAGACGACAACAAACCGTTCTAAATTCAGTGTTTAAATGATGATTTGTCAAAACGCAAAATTATTTCCAGTCGGTAAATTCCAGAAATAGGACATACGGCTAAAAAGTTTCAAAAATAGGTCATTTAAGAAAAAACTACCATGTGTTTAAAACTATTAACTGATCAGCTTGCAATGTATGTTTTTCCATCAAAACTGCGCAAGCAATGTAATATTATGTTAAGTAAAATGTTGCAATTTTTTGTGTTTAAGCTACATAGCTTACAGCAGAAGTTTTACAACACATTCTTGGGGCCTAGTAAGGAGTAAGTAGGGTTTTGGTCATCCACGTTATTTCTATAAAAAAAAAACACCGGATCATCTATTTTTTTTTTTTTTTAATTACATCAAGGGCTACAGACGTAAGTGGATTATTAAAAAGTATGCAATATTTAAGTTTTTTAAAGTTACTTTCTTAACGTCTACTCTAATGCAGCATTTAAAAAGAAAAGAAAGTTTGGTTTATGGCACTCATCGTCAGTTTTAATTCTTACACGACGTCTGACGGTATGAGATGACAGTCTTGAAATTAGAAACGTTAAACTGGAAAATTGTCTTCTCCCGACTCTAGTGATGAAAGTGCGTCCACTTTACTCGCAACAAATCGGTTGTAGTATATTTAGATAATAAAAATACATGTATGAAAGAAAATCGCTCTTGGACCTCACTGCGTGTGTTCCGCGCTGTAGTTAACCCCGCCTGCTCAATGCAGGTAAGCTGCACTGCGGGGAAACGCTTGAAGAGAGCAAAAAAGGGGATAGGAGAAAGGCGTGGTTTTCCCCAGAGGGTTTTCCTTTCCTATTCATACCGTCGGCGCATGAAAGGAAGTAAATATTACTACCCCGTGACCATCAGTTTATTGATTGCTGGTTGCGTGTATTTAATGGTCTTCCGAAACATAATACAAACTACTATTTAATCATACCTTTAATTTTTTGTCATCCCCAAACAAAAACTCATACAAACTATGGTCCCTGGTTCTCGTGTCTGAAAGAGGTGATTACGAATCACGTCGCAGTGTTTCAAACACCCAAGTTTCAGGGTCGTCACTCCAGCAATCAGTAATATGTGTCTGTTGTGCCACGTCCAACACAACGAACGTGACGCTTGCGGCAGACTATGCTCCATATCAGAAATATTTATTTTAGCTACACCTATTTTGTAATTATGGATAGTTGAATAAGTAACAGTACCTCATTGTAAAACGTACCTGGTGATTTTGGGGTAAAGAGAGAAATGAGAGAGCGACAAGGGAAGAAATAATGAGCTACACCGAGTGAGGCTCAAAATATTACCAACATAAAGTTTGCCGTTTTTTAGGGTATAAATTTTATGCCTACATCTAACAAGTAACTACTAATGCTGATATTGTTTTCCTTCAGTCTAATAACGAATTTAGTTTTTTTTTTTTTTTGTTTGTTCTTCTGCCACAAACAACCCCAGAAAATAGTTTGGGTAGCTTGTTGTGATACCTTTATAGATCTGTCAAAATATTGCCTCAGGTTATAAGCCAAAGTCTAGGCAAGACACGTGCGATGCTTTGATATCGTATATGATAGTAAGGTGAAGGGATTATATTGTGAAATATTACAAATCCGTGTAACTATTACGGAAATTTTAAATTAAAAGATAATGATTGCATTCTTGCTATACACAACACAATTTTACATTATGTATATTTTTTATTATTTAAAAATAACTCCTTTTTTATATGATTTAGTGTAAACAATCTGCAGGCGTTTCCTTTATACAGTTATATGACCATTTTCATTTTTGAAATTATAAAATTGTATTGAGTTAGGACGGAAAGTAAACAAATGTGCAACGAAATGGAACAAAAATAAGTAATAAATAGCTCACTAAATGAAAATGTTACGCAAATCGGCTTACCAGTGTCGTGACAAAAACAAATTCATTGCTTAAAGGAAAGATACATCACATTTTTCGAACTGAACACTCTGTAACCCAAAATCGCCAGTAACGAAAGTGAAACAAAACCTTTATAATTTGGACACAATATCTCAGTTGAATCTCAGCAGTGCCAGTACACACAGCATAGCATAGGTATTGTTACAAGTTTGAGACATAAACTTTATATGTGGGCAATTCCCATGAGTTCTTTGGGATAAAGGTCTTATAATTACAAATAAAAGAGATAAATTAAGTACTGGATTTAATAGCTCACAAAGTTACGAAATACACAAAACAGTAATCAACTAGAACTCTCACAACACAATTAGTTGTGCACACAATTACTCCTGTGTCACGGACACGTTAATTAACTTTGACAATTAAAGCACAAGAAAAGTCTACCATCAATTAATTAAACACTATAAATCACAATAAAATTCAGTCATATATTCAATCAACAGTCTTTCTAATAATGACAATGTACAACCTTATCAGTCCGAAGTGGTGATGGCTCACCATGTGCTGCGCAGCACCCTGAGTGCACCGCTGTCTTCACTCTTGAGGTCTTCTGTTCGACTCCCGTCGCGCACCTCCTCTTCGCCTGTCAGCCCGCCGCAGCAGTCCTCTTGTATCGCCAAACACTGCTCCGAAGGTAGCCGCCTGCCGCCTCACAGTAGCCACTGACGTCACCAAGATGTCTTCACCAGTCTCTCTCCACAGGCGTAGCACCTTCCTCTAGCACTTCCAATAGCGAACTCTCCTCAAATGTGCCGATTCTGTGGTTTTATACTAGCCCAGACAGTCGGGTGTTCCCCGCATTACAGGGGTCTAAAAATAGATATTTCATCATGTTTCGGATGTGCTTGTAGTCACGTCGGCTGCCCTCGAAGGGTGAAGACGCAGTTGGGACAGGTATCTATGACGTAGTTTCGGCGGGATTCCCACTATGAGCCACCCGGGCTTTGAATCATCGGCCAGCCCTCAAGGTGTTACGAAACAGCCGCCGACCACTGGCCTCCAGGTACATGGCACGCAACACTGCCCCCTCCTTAAGTCTGTTCTTCCCGAACAGACACAGCAGCCTCAGGTCCATCGTAGAGGGCCAATCTGTCGATGTGTACAACTTTAGGTCCTCTCGCCCGAGAGCCTCGACGAACAATCCGAAATACAACATCATTGATCTTCTTCTCTATTTCATAAGGGCCTTCCCAATTCTTCTGCAGCTTGGGACAATACCCCTTCTTTTTCTGAGGGTTGTACAACCACACCAGTTGACCTTCTTGGAATGTTTCATCTGGTGCATTCCTATCGTAGCGAGTCTTCATCCTGTCGGTGTTGATCCTAAGGTGTCGCCGGGCGAAGTTGTACGTGTGAACCAACTTGCGACGTTATTCGCTGGCATACACTGGGGATGCAATCTGGTCTTCCTCCGCCGGTCGTCCGAACATCAGGTCGCTCGGGAGATGGAGCTCTCTTCCAAACAGCATCCTTGCTGGAGTCACCTTAGTTGCTTCGAGGATGGCAGAGCGGTATGCTAGCAGAAACAGTGGTACTTTGGAGTCCCAATCCTTTTGATTATCGGATACAAAGATGGATAGGTACTGCTCCAGGGTGCGATTTAGGCGTTCGACCATTCCATCAGATTGTGGATGTAGCGGAGTGGTTCGGGTCTTCTTTATACCCAATATCTTCATCACTTCTTGGAACAGGTTCGCTTCGAAATTCCGCCCTTGGTCCGAGTGAA
>PNEQ01109614.1:0-19591 GCA_003012365.1 Medauroidea extradentata
CTGTCGCACAGTCTCGGATGGGCACTGTCGCACAGTCTCGGATGGGCACTGTCGCACAGTCTCGGATGGGCACTGTCGCACAGTCTCGGATGGGCACTGTCGCACAGTCTCGGATGGGCACTGTCGCACAGTCTCGGATGGGCACTGTCGCACAGTCTCGGATGGGCACTGTCGCACAGTCTCGGTTATGCATTGTATTTTGACGACATATTTGTAGTTGATCAGTTGGTGTATTAATCATCACTGGGTAGGTTGGGTACGTGCTCAGTGTTTGTATTAGTATTGCCAATAATATAATTGTGTCTAGGTACATAATTTCGTGCATTTTGTCAGGTTTTAATAGTATGTTATGTCACATTAAAGGTGGAACCAGACGTCACGTAGACTATATGATGTTATTTCACTGTGGATTATTTCACGTACGTAAGTCAGATAGTTTTCACAATGTGCATGGCAGCACAACAAACAATTAATGTTCACTTTTACGCTCCGTTATGAGGCCACTACGCCAGCTTAAGTTGTTTCGTAAGAGGAAACTGCACTCACAAGTATCGTCTACAAAACTAACAATAGTTCATATAAATGTAAAGTTATGACTTTATCGCCCTTGGACACCCTAAATACGCAGCGATCCACACAAAGCCATCGCAGCTGGGTCGTCAGAAAGACGCACTAGTTCCTGGGCCAGACCATACCTATCAGCTGTAAGGTGACAAGAGTTGGACCACGTGGGCGTGAAGTACGTCGGTGTCACCTGTGTGTATAGGCGGAGGTTGGGGAGGTGGGGGGCACAGGTGTTGTGGGAGGTGCTCTTGGCTCTGCGCCCCCTTGGCCGGGAGAAACGACCCCGCAGCTGTGACAACTTCTCTAGTTCCGCGACTGTACTCCCTTCCTCCGTTGTTTCAAGACAAGACCTCGCCTGACGTTTGAAACCTGCCGTGCGTCATATTCTACGACTAACTGCTCCACTTCCTTCCAGTATACTCAACACGCATTTCAAGCTGTGCGCCTATTTTTAATAAATTAGGCTTGCGTCACTGCTGTTAGAAACAAGCTTTGTTGCACCTCAAATGCTTTGAAATACTTCCACAGATACAGGATGTTCAATGAGAAATTATAACTACCTGATTAGTAATACACAAATGTAAAAATACGTCATGACTTAACACTATAAATTCCGCAAAAGTAAGAATTAAACACTGACCGTCAATTTATTTCTTCACACGCATTAAGACAATATTTTTTTGAAATCCGTACCACTGTCACCCATATAGATTGTCGTCAGTGGGCATACAGCATTAAGCGATGACTCCTCATACTAAGGGCGCTGCCTATCTGTGCAATAGTAGCTCAGTAGCGATGCAGCTATGAGGGCGACCTTCGTCATCGTCTCGACGAGCCAAAGCACGGAACTAGCGTGCAGAATTCCCGCCGATATATTTCTACTATGAGACATTAAGCGGCGACCGTTATCATTTCATTAGTGGAACCTCTGTAGTACATCCGGTTACTGCAGTTTGTTTAGTTATGTTGGAGGGCTTAGAAGCAGTTTTATCAGAGCATGGCGTATTAAGGGCTAGGGCCCGAGTTTCTTCATGTTTGACGATAGTTATTTTTTAAAACATAAACGGGAACCGATATCGTAAAATCGCTCCGTAACGTTGTTATGACTGGTTTAAACTACTTGCCCTAATTATGTCGAGACAGAAGACAGCAAAATAGTAGCTAATTAGTTAAATAACGAAATTTCCTTTTAACTGAAATATTAGCTAAAATCGTCATACAGTTTGGCTCGAAAAAATTCATTACGTAGCAAAACCAATTTGCAACAAAGTTACGTAGCAATTTTACGATATCGGTTCTCGTATGGGTTTTAAAAAATATTTCTCACGAAATCCGAGAAACTCGGGCCCATGCCCTTAAGGGTTTTCACGTGGCAAAAGTGAATAATTTTATATTTACACGACATAGTGTTCGTTTTGTAGACGTTACTGGTAACTACATTTTACACTTGTGAAACATTTTTGTTTCTCGTAGTCTTCCCATAGCGGCATCTCAAAATCAAAACTTTCAAGTTACGGGAATACGCTAACAACCAAAACCAACTGACTTATTCGAACGACATAATTTACACTGAATTTAGATAGCACGGGTCATATGCTAAAATATTTAAAACTCCACAACAAAGTCCCTTTGTAATTTTAAAAAATGGCCGTAAATAAAGAAAATTATCGTTATTTTTAGAATTTTTTAAAACTACAAAGGAATTGCATTGTGGTAATTTTAAATATTTTAGCACATGTCCCATACTATCTCATTTCAGTGTAAATTATTTAATTCGTGTAAGTCAGTTGGTTTTTCTTATTAGCACGTTCCTGATGCTTGCAAATGTTGACTATGACTTTCTGCTATGGGAAGACTATGGGAGCTAAAAATGTTTCACAAATGGAAAATGTAGTCAAAAACAACGTGTGTAAAACTAACACTAGAGGGTTGGCGCGCCAATTATCCGAGGAACTATCACAATTTTCGACATAACTTTTTCCTCTCGCTTATTGTAGAAAATCAAGGTTCGACAATCCGTAGATTACACTTTTGTACAACTTCTTACTTTGTCACATAGTCACAGACTATTTCCAGAGCACTGACAGCAGATAGGAAAAATGTCTTTTCCCTATCTGCCACCAGTGCTCCAAAAATAAGACAGTCTGTGAATATGTAGTAATGTAATAAGTTGTACGAAAGTATCATTTCTGGATTGTCGAGCCTTGATTTTCTACAATAAGCGAGGGGGAAAAGTTATGTCGAAAATTTTGTAAATTCACTGCTTTGGCGCTCCATTCCCCCCGAAGTGTAATTTATTTTCGTACATTGACACAATGAGCACATGTTGAATAGTTTCTTTAAATAACGTATTAACAGAATATATACTGCGACGCATTTGAAGCAGGTGGCGCCCTTGAGGCAGCCTGCGCATAGGATATATCGCGAAAAACCTCGATTGAAAGAAAAGTCTATTGGGTTTTGGGTTACAATATACCAAACGTAGTTGTTGACTTTTGTTGCTAGCATAGAGGAAAGTTATTGTTTGAGTGACGTGAGCCGGTGTGGAACATATCGAGCAGTGTGAAGCACCTAGCCGCATGTTGGATTCTCGATCGTGATATCAGTAATAATAAATAACGAATTGAGCAATAATCGACGAGATGTCATAAGTTTTGTGTGCGCTTGTATACAGAGAACGAGGAAAGTTAAAATGTAAGAGTCGCAGGTTGTACGACACGTCGACATTGTAAATGTAATGGTGTGGCTGCTCAACTCGTCCCGTGATCTGAGGTGGACTTGTGCTGTCCCACGACTTGCCTCTGTGCACATTGGCAGTGAGTGAACTTGTGTGGAGGACTCTCGTTGACGACAGTCGTGGTATTGACGTAGCTAGGCATGGCGAGTGTCTCCTGCTAGGAGGTCGTCGTCGACGTCTGGTGCGCGTGCGTGGGCGTCCTTGCCCTAGCCTGGGGGCTTGCCAGCGCCACGTACACTCGCCAGCTGTCCGCGTCTTCCTCCCTGGCCGCTGACATTACCAAGGTCGTACTAGCCGCTGACACTGTGCCGCACTGTCCACTCTCTTCGCGTCAATGCGTTTGCAGCGACGTATTGTGAGTGCGTGGTAGATAAATAAACGCTGAAAACATCAATTGATTTCTACGCTTTTTTCGAAGCCTATATGGATAAAATACTCTGTGACAATCCTAGATAATGGTATTTGTCAACTTTATGAGTAAATGTTTATCCTGAATTTCTAATTCGTTACGCGTGATCTCTTGCGCCGCAGTTAAATGCACGAGGTTCCGGCGTCAAAGATTGTGCCTCAGAAGTTCGTAACAGTGGAAACTATTTTGGTTTAAACGTTGGCTAAAAGTATTGTTTAGGATTGTTATTGTTTAATTTTCGCAAATATGCTTCAAGAAAGCTGCCGTTATAGATGAATGCTTTTAGCGTTGAATTATGTTGAGACATGTTCAGTAGCATTAATAAATGATCTGTGAATGAATGTACCGCGCCTTTTTAAGAGCAGAGTACAGTCGGAGCATTAGCAGGCAGAGCTGAGGTTAATTCTACTACAGGTTAGAAAGAATACGTTTTCATATGGGAGAGCTTGGCACAGGGAACATTTCTGCCACTAGTTTAGCTTCAATCGCTAAGAGACCAGATAAATACGAAACCATAGAAAAATGAAACTTAAATATACTTGAAAAATCGTAGAAGTCATTAAATTTAATTTTAAAGTTATAAGAAACCTATTTCGCGTTTTCAACTGTCAACTTAATGTAACTTAAAATTCAGGAAAGCTCCTTGATTTGTCAGTTATGTGCACTACCGATACCAGCGCTCGAGCGGAAGAAGTTTTCCCTGTGACAAACTTGCAACCTCGATCTTTCTAACTGTAGCAGAATTAACCTTAGCGAAGGTCACTTTGTTTATTCAGGTTGCAGTATGGCGGAGTTTAATCAGCTGTTCGTGTAGGTGTATTGATAAGTGAGGTTATGGTTGGCCAACACACAGCTGCATTATACACGTTGCTATGGTAACAAACTACAATTTTCAGTCACCAATATGGCGGATAGGCTCCTCCCCCTACCCTCTCAAGACCTTGTACCCCTCGCCATACATAAATTATGCTCCATCTGTGTTTTTTTATCCCTGATTAAGAGTGACTGATAGTCACCATCTTGAATTTTTGTATTTTATGTCGTCTTATAACTTTTCGTCTGGGTAAATTTTTATGAGTTTGACCTAACTATGGAATGGAATACATACTGTTAGAATTTTATACATAGTAAAAATATATTTTTATTGTTATTGTTACAGATAGAATATCAGTTAGAAAATTGTTATTACCTTCTTAACTGCAGTTCTATCCGTAACAAGAGTAACGGAAAGTAACAATTTATGGTGTCTCAAATTATATCAGTATGTATTCAGATCTGCAGTTAAGTTAAAGTGCCATGAATTCAGCCAGAAGAAAAGTTAGGACACAAAATACAAACGTTCAAGATGGTAACTTATCACTCACTCTTCAACAGGCGACTCAATTTTTTTTTTAATTTGTGCGAGATATTATTTGTTATGTAGACATACAGTTTGACTATTTCTTGCTGCAGTAACAATTTTTTAGCTTTCGTAGTTTTTGTATAATGACGATGTCAAATTCCAATTTAGCATAAAACGGTTTTATCCTGGAAGACATGCATAGAACCCACATTTGATCGTAATAATATATTAATATATATATATATATATATATATATATATATATATATATATATATATATATATATACTGAATTTGTATTTAAAAATTAAAAACTTTCTTAAAGTACAAAATAAAATTCATTGCGGTTTTTGTACAGGCATTAACGTAGCCCGTGAGACTATTCATTGTGAATTAAGTCATTCAGTTTTCATTTCTGGTATAAAACCGTTTTATGCAAATTTGAACTTTGGTATGTCACATACAAAAACTATGATAACGAATAACTTTTTATTACAATTAAAATAGTCAATGTATGTCTTATGAAAATCCATACTCTCACAATCATAAAACAAATTTGAAACAATTAAATTTTTTGGTTGAACTTTATTTTAACTGTGATTGTAGTTCCCCAACCTAACAAAACTTGTCTTCGTTCCATAAAACAGCATTTTATCTCATTTTAAACTAACAAATTAACCTAAACTAATCTAAATTGAAGCTAGATTCAGAACACAAAAGAATTTAAGACGTTCTCAAAAATATGTTTTTGTAAGCGTAAAATGTCGACAGAAAATTACTAATTATTATTTGTTTTCTGACAAAAGATTAACTTACGACAAAAAGAAGGCAGTATTTAAAAAACGCTATTAAAATTAAATTTAGTTTTTCGTTCGTATGACTACCATACGATGGATTCACAACCCACACTTGCCGTACGTAGCGTGTGAAGTAGGCCTACGTACGCACGCTAGACCATGATATTCCATTTATTTCAAACAATCACAATTAACTAGAATATTTTTTAACCAAATACTTAAATTTTTGAGACTGTGTACAGTCATACGATACACAATTTTGCCAGAGCGTTTATTTAAAATAATGTACGGTTTGCTGGCAAAAAATTATTTTGCTTCTTTTTGGCTTATTTTGACAACAAACCATGTGATATTTCAGGGGCAAAAGTAAAAAAATCCGTTTGGTGTATTGCAACCGAAAAATGCAGATACAAACGATGATATATAAGTGTTAAGACTGTAAAAATGAATTTTTGGTATGTATTAATTAGCTTTTAAAGAAATATTTTCTAAACTACTGCTAATCTAAAGAGCGAGGCCTTAACTGTCACAGAGGAGGGGGAAAGAGGAGGCGAGCAAATCGCGAAGATTTCCGATGATTGCCGAATGTGCGGCACAGTCTCAGCGGCTAGACACAAGCACTCTTATCCCTGTCGCTGGTTCAGTCAGTTGAGTGATGTTATTTAGAAGGAAGTCAAGTCACTGACAACAGAGACTATAAGTTCTAAATTCATTAAAATATTCAGCTGATGAGCGAACAAAAATGAGGCATGTGTAGAATATTCAAGCATGAGTACGTATATACTTCTAAATTTAAGTGTGTGATTTGTTAACGGTTTTTCATTGTTTTACTCTAGAAAATGCGGGCTGCTATATATATATATATATATATATATATATATATATATATATATATATATATATATATATATATCTGAGGACGGTTTGTTGTTGGCAATTTTAAGTTGGACATCTAGGTATGCAATGTCACAGTATTAATTTGCTACTGGTGAATAGTTTCATAACGACGCTTCTAAAGTAAATCCTATGCAATAATGCTTATTTTACATTTATTCTTATTTTTCGTTTGTAATGTTTATTTCTGGGAAAATGTAATTTTCAAACGAGTTTTTCTGAATCAAGATAGTCCATCGTATTGTTTGTGTAGCATTTAACAAAAATGTATTTCATACCCGCCCATCAGATCAGTGTCGATCTTAGAATTATGAAGTATTTCTGCGGAGCGAATTATTGGCGATGCTATTCCGATTCTGGTTTGTTAAACACGTACATAAGTTCAGTTGTTTGTGACGAAAGTCCAATATTTTAAAGTTTCTACAATAGCGACTACAATGCAAGAAATAAGATTAGAAACGCTTTCGTAACCGACCACCAACAAACAGCTGTACCATTCCGCACTAGTTAACCTTTAATTCAACATACGTCATCGCCAACCATATGTTGTGTCTTACTACGCGCTGATCAGGCTATGAGTTCTAGTTCATGTTGTGCGTAGTTAAAAAAAAAAAGTAAGTTAATTACTCAAAGAGAGGCGATACCTGTACATATTTCCGTAAAAGTAAACCGATTTCTTTTTTTAAATGATATGTTGTGCTGCAAGTTCATTTTTAACATCTCGTCTACATTGCATGCCTAGTTTTTTTTTTCTTGGGCCTGTCGCCCCTCTCCTTTTTTTATGCGTCCCAGTGCATTGGCGTACCTAGCAATAGTTTTCGGAGGGGGTTTTTAAACTCATCTTGCATAAATGTTTGTTTCAATGCCATCTGTGTTTGACATTTCTAAACATAATATTAACATATTTTATTAACATTTATGTTATTTTTGTAGAATAATCTACCTTTTGTAATGTAACATATGATACCTAGATAAGGAAACTGACGTTCCAAAGGGGGTTTGAACTCCCAAAACCACCCTCTGGGTACGCCCATGTCCCAGTGTCTAAGCACTAATGATGAACTAGCTTGTGTAGTCGATAATCTCTAATCGATTATGAGTGACATCACTGCGTTCAATCGTGCACACGTGTTGAATTGTTACATATACGTAATTTGGAAGACCGCTGTAGATCTGTACAAAGCATGTAGGGATGAAGTGTGTTGTTTGCGTATATAAATATAAATTCATGTTTTGTTTTAAGTTTGTCCGTAAATTGAATGTGGCGCAGTGTTGCTACCCTGAAAATATGCTTTAGTTTCAAAATTCAAAACCACTTGATATTAAGAAGAGTCCCCGACTGCCGCGTATTCTTCTTTACGCGAAAGAGCTTAACTTATTCGTATTATGTTTATCTACGAAAAGATTACACGCTTGCAAACTATGTTTCTATGTTTCCAAAAAATTCAGCGTGCTTGTCGGAAACATGATTTTTGGGCCTCTCAAAATGCCTAAAAACGAGTTTTTAAGACACTCCGAAAATATTACCAAATTCGTAAAGGGCAAACCGAAAGGCATGCGTTGGTCTTTACTTCATACTATTCAATAATAAAATGTGGTCACCGCTTACCCGTAGGAATAAGACTACAAGAAAAGCCTTGCCCGCCAGTTCGGCGCGCTGCGAATAGAGGCGATGTGCTTCTCGTCAAGCGTGGGACACTGGCTCTTATCGCTACGCTGTTCCTCCGCGTCAAAGGTGGCCATTTCAACACCGGCGAAGACTTCTCTTAAGCAGCGAAGTCGCTTAGTAGTAATTAAATACTAAACTCGAAAGAAATAGAGGCGGCGTGGTTCTCGTCGAGCGTGGCAGTCTAACCCTTATCACTCCCCTATCTCCGAACTTGAAACTACGTCCGTGAGGGCCATTCTAGGGTTGACGTTGTTACAAAAACTCGACATTTTTCAACGCATTCCGTTAAAAAAGTTAAGACTAACGGCAGTTCATTTATGCTAATTTTCGTAACAAAGTGGTGATACTTTTTTTTTTGGTGCAAAATCTTAAAACCTGGCTGTGAAGTTTATTGCTACTAATAATTATGGAATAAATTATACATAGATGGTCCAGTTCAAAAGGGAAACAAAAAAATTGCTTTTTTGAGTTTGGCTCACCAACACACAAAAGTGCACTCTGTTAAGTTGAAATGAGAAACAATACGTAAATTCACTTGATTTAATACCATGGCACGTAATTCTGATTGTCAGTGAAGATATAGAAATTGTATTTCTTTTATTATAAAGTGGGATAATTTCAGTAAAGTCAGACTATAAACACACCTTAAACAATAGTCTCTACTTCTCCTTCAAATTAACACCTACTAAATATGTTGACAGATTTTTAGGCGAAACTGAAATCTTTCTATATGCATTTTACTCAAAACTGGGAATTTTGAGTTGTTTCCCTTTTGAATTGAACCGTCGATATCTGTGACAAAACAATGTAGGAATTCTTAGATATTAAAATTATATTTATTAAGAATATTCAAAATTACTGTAAAACCAACCGGCGTATCTGCAATATGACTAGTGATATAAACGCATCGTATAAAGCGTGCGATACATACTTGTGTGCATTCGCTCCCCGGGACATTGTTGATGTTCCATATGTGCACGTTATCTCTGGTAGAGATAAGATATGTCATCAATCCAGCTATACACTGAAGGATAATATGTATTAGGTAATAGTTTAATTGCTTACAGCCTTGGCTCGAAGCCATGCAGCCGTATGTTGGGGTAGTATAAGTTTCCTCTGGGATCTGAATTTGGGAGCATCGCTATTGACGAATGACTATGATGTTGTAATCTTGCAAAGTTGATTTACATTACACCTGGCTCTGAACTTTGTTCATCACTGCCTGTAATTGGGATATTCCTGTAAAATCGTAGGCGAGAATTTAAATTGTCTTTTTTTTTGTGTTTTTGCCAGATTTATTTCCAAATACAGTATCGTAACTTACTTATTGTAAACACGCATGTGGTAAATATTTTCGTGTGAATAATGAAAACAATAGCATATATTCCGTAGTTGTACGTTACCTTCTCACAGTACCATTGGTCTTGCATTGCAGTTCAGTTGTAAAATATATTCTTTACTTTGCAAAAAATAAACATGATCGCCAGTGAAACGCTCTGTTTATGAAATGTGTGCCGATTTTATTTGTGTTCCTTCATTAAATTTGGTAAAATATTGTATTTATTGATGTTATTTTACATTGGATTACGAAATATTTTCAGCGACGTTTTTACTGTTCACAAATTACTTGGTGTGCGAATTACAACAGAACAGTAACATTGTGTTTATACGTGTTATTATTATTATTATTATTATTATTATTATTATTATTATGTAGAAACTGTGGATATAAATTATTTAATTACTCTAAATTACTGGATTTGTATGTTGAGCTTTGTTTCACACATTGATGAATTTGTGATTTCTTATACGCTTGAGACGAAGCATGTGTGTTGATGGAAAACTATAAATTTAGAACTTTTGGTCAGTTGATGCTGTGTGGACGGTTACTTCCCATCCCTGATAACTAAACGTAGTCTTTAAAACAATAATTTGAAGAAATCGCGTTCTTAAAGATAAGCGTAATTTTGGGTTACTATTCTAAAACTGTCTCGAATACTGTTGTCCTAGAAAATTTTAATAGATTCTAATAGTTAGCAAATGAATTATTTTGTTTGTTGATACACCTAGGGTTCCGGTATAATTTGGTGTTTTGCAGTGCTGTAATAATTTATTTAGTATTGTGAGTATTTTTGTTTTCATTTTAAGTTTTGCTATGTCCCAATTCGTCGTAGTGATTTGGTGATTTGGTAGTGTGCATGCAAATATATATTACGGGGTGTTTTGTAGGCGCGTTTCGTGGAAAATCAAATTCTGAAACTATTATCTGTAATGCGAAGCCAGTTTCGTTAGCGGAAGTTGTTTGCTGGAATGCGGATTTGGTTGGCAAAGCTATTAGACGTGTCATTGAATTTTTTTTTCTGTACGTGCAATTAGTTGTGGTGGCTCAGGGAACACATGTGTGTTGTAGGTGAAAAGTGCCATAACGGACCTGCCGTCTGAATCTTCGGTGTGTGTGGTAGACAAACAAACGCTACAAACACAACTTTTTATCTACACGTTTTTTAGAAGTCAGTATGGAGAAACGCCATCTTTGAACAAACACTTATCCAGAATTATGCATTTGTTGAGCGTGATCTCTTGAGCCGTAATTAAATGTAAGAGAGTTATGCTTCAGAAGTTGTTCTTTAGAAATACGTTACTCTTGAAAAAATTTTTGTTCAGAAAGTAGTAAAACCTAAGTTTTTATTCCCGAATAGGCTTGGAGAAAACTATACTACACTTTTGAACAGAAACTTTTAGCGCTGAATGATGTACCGTGCCCTATTAAAAGGAAGCTCTCAATGTCGGTCGTGTTATCTCAGGTTAGCGAGTAGTGAAGATAGTAAGTTAATTCACTGATATCGACTGAATGGAGTGGTATGGTCTGCTTAAGATATAACAACTTGGTGATTGTATGCAGACATCTTGGAACTGATGTTCCGTTGCCTAATCCCCTCTTGATATCTCCATAGCAACAGACTTACCACGACTTGTCGGGAAGACACGGAAGCAACCTCTTCCATTGTTTAACGTACACACTCTAAACCTGGAACTGTGAATATTCACAGCTGTACAGTGATTTTCCACTGATTAAAGTAATTGAAAACTGCTTTATCGGGAATTAGCGGAAAACTACAGATTTCATCCGCGAGATGAACTCAAAGATTGGATATTTCCTCTGATTTGAAAAGAAACGTGAATTTTTTAAACTTAGATGTAATTTTGCAGTAAGCATATTTCTGTTTTTATCTCAATTGTCATAAGCTCAATAAAAGCGTGGGCCAAAATTAAATTCAAAATGGTAAACAAGTGAGGGTCGAACCCAATATTGACGAAATTCCTTGTGTGGAATAATCTGAGATTTATTTTGTGCTTAGGTGTTAGTTTGTGTTCATTTATTTTCTTGTAACTCACTGGCTGAATTCCTTGTGGAATTGTATATAGTTAGCTATGTTTGCCAGTTGCCCACAAAGTCCTTTTGTCTGTTTACTTCTTTGTGTGTGCTATCTGGTTTTCTGTGAAATGTTGTTTACTGCAATGGCGTACGTCCAAAATACATTAGTTTTTAACTTGCTCCCATTGCAAGAATCCTTCAAAAATAAGATAAAATGGTAAAGTTGCCATGAAAGTAACATTTCGTTTTTGTATGCCAGTGATGCATATTAATTTTGTACAGCGCGTTCTCAGTAATAAACTTATTGTTTATATGATCTTTGAAAGATTTTTGCAATGGGGATGTGTGGCAAGATGAGTATTCATGGATGTACACCATTGCTTGCGAATGTTGCCAAGTCGCAGATAAACCCACAAAAAAAAAAAACAAAGAAAACAAAAAATGCAACAAAATTATGAAAAAATAATTACAGTAAATAAGACCAGATATGGTCGTTGTCAACACACACATAAATAATTCCAGAATAGGAATATAGTCGGTATATAATAGAGACTAACAAAAACAAGAAATGCAAAAAATAGACTGTCTGTGTTTTGTTTTTTGTTAGTCTCTGTTATCATATACTGAGTATATTCCTATTCTGGAATCATGTGTGTGTTGACAACGACCATATCTGGTCTTATTTAATTAATTTTTTTTCGTAATTTTGTTGCATTTTTTATTTTCTTTGTGTTTTTATGTTTTTGTGGGTTTATCTGCGATTTGGCAACATTCGCAAGCAATGGCGTATATCCGTGAATAGCCCCTACTCATCTTGTATTATTGTTTATAGTAGTGCGCGAATTTTTAAAAGCAGCGTAACTTCATAGAGAGCCACAGAACGAAACTGAACATTCCAAAACTCATCTATCCACAACTACCGAACTACAAAGTCTGCTGTAAATATTACTGTACATTTAAGTGTGTCTTATCAAAACACACAATTCACTATAAAAATTTAACAGCAAGCTTGCTTTGGAAACGGTGGTACATAGTTTATTACACGTAGACTAAATCATGTGAAATCGTTGAAATGAAATTTCATTTACCGATTTAAACTATAGTTTTCAAATTACAGGTTAAAAAGTAGAATTGGTATTGACTAAATAAATAAACAAAAATGTCTATTTGGCGCAGTTATAGGTAGGCAATTTTGCCTTCTCTTACGCTGAACCTTTTAGATCTTTCACAGAAATGCTACAATTGACACAATTAAATAATAATAATACTGAGACGAAAAATATATTTATACTAATTTGAAAGAAAACAAAAACAGCTCCCAAAAAAAATATGTAACATCACGCAATATACAGACAGGCACCCAAAAACACTGTTTTAGCAGGTAGCCTCATAAATTAAACATTTCTACAGAAAACGTTTAAACTAACAAGTTTCTAGTACTAGTCTATAAGTAGAACAAAAATACTGCATAAACTATTTTACAATACACACACACAAACATTAAAATATTAACAGTATTTAACTTATTCAGTCGGTGTTTGCAGTTTTATCATGAGAGATGTACTTATGAAAAAATTTAGTAATTACTAATTACATGTTCTTAGCCTAGAAAATCTTAGTATTCACTAGTAATTAATCGTAGCGAACTAGGTGCCATACAGGTTTGAGCACAGCAGTCTTTTTTTTATATCAGTAATACAGCAACATTGATAATTATAATTGTAGCATTAAATGATAATAAAAGAAAAACTGATATAATAATACAAAACAAGGAGAGATTGCAGAAAATATGAAAAGATTTAAAATAGTGAAATATACTTAGCATTCATTCTGTTACCCAACCTGTCTTTTTTTTTTTTTTTTTCAGCACTGCACTTGCTTGACATTCGCCAGTGTAAAAACGTGCAACTTTCTGTGCAACTGAGAAAATTTCTCTGATTTAAATGTTGAATGCAGGGCGTGATACACACGTTAACACGGAAACAGTTTCTTGAACTGTGTAGGAATATAAGTCCGCATGTAAAAAAGAGCTGTTCTAGAAAAAATATAATGGCAACTTTATTAGCATGTATTGTGCTGGAACACTCTACACTTTCTTTGTTACAATTTTTTTTAAATATGAACCGCCGCAAAGGTATTTCGCTTGCTTGCGGTAAAGAAATATTTTCTTACATCTTAGCAAATGTGGAAAACTTTTCTTTCGTGCCAAATTTTTCTGTGAAAGTGATGAGTTTCTTTGAAGAGAAGAAATAACACACTTTTTTCTTATCATCCAACAAATGTCAGATAATAATGTAGTACTTTATTATCTAACAATGTAAAACTGTGTAGTAGACTATAAGATGTAGAGCATGCAGTGTTAGAATGTGTATACGTCTGAAGGACGGCTTGTAGTGGGGAAATTACTGTAAACTAAAGATAGCTGTTCACCAACCCCCTTAATGTGATGGTGCGTGGCGGGTGGCGTACTATATTATAGTGGGGCCAGTACGATAACCTGTAGCCAATTAAAAACCGTGGAATTTCGTCCAGAGGTTGAAACAAAGTCAAGAGTTCTTAAATTGGTCTGCTCTCGGGATTGTGGCCTAAACTCTCATGCGCGTTTGATTGTAAAAGTGAGCTATGTGCCTGAATAGGATTTTTTTCGTATGGACTCTGGCCAAATTGAATCTGGTCGTTCTGGCACGCTACGACTTTATGGTGAGTTCTATCTAGCTAATGTGTGTGTGTTTACACTATGAGTCAGGAGGAAGTGTGTTAGTTTAGCGTGTTTGATAGCGCATGAAAATTTGAGTTGGAAAAGTATTTTGAATATTTTTCATGAAGTGAATTATAATGGAATTAATGCTACCCTTGGAATTCATATATTTAGTGTGTCCAGAAACACTCATAATGTACACACCTCGCGAGTCCTGGGCTAAACTGGAGACGGAAATGTAAGTGGCAAAATATGCTACGACATGTCACGTGCACAATGTGGCAACACTGCATGGAATAAGTCCCCACTTGCGCTCCACGTCAAGGTATTACTACTTTATGTATGTTACGTCATGTAAACGTAGAATCATGTTTTGGCTGCTCGGGATCATTTGAACCTACACCCCAGCTCTCGGAATCCACCTGAGGGCCGATTAAATATCGTATTTTATGGGTGCGACGCAAAATTTGCACCTGCGTTGCGTCTGCTTGCGTTGAAATGGACGACTTGAAAAGAGGCGGAGCTTGTCAGTTGTGGGCACGGTCGTAGAAGAACAGGTCTGGACACTCGCCTATCTAACAATGTATTTTGCTTGACCCCCTTGTTTGGCTGTAGTTCGTCAAGTTACCGAGAATGTCGTACTTTTTGGCGCTGTTTTCCGGGCGGTCGGATTCAAACTCCGTCCACTTTTTTCCATTGTTAAATTTATAAAGTAAATAAAGATTGCTGGAGCCTTTTCTTAAATTTGTGAGCGAAGAAAGTATTTCATAAATTGATAACTCATACCTTTTGATAAATTGTTTATCTTAGTGGAAAGGAAGTGGGCGGAGTTTAGTCCGACCGCCCTAACATCAGCGCCAATAAAACACAATATTCTCGGTAACTTGGTGAACTGCAGCCAAACAACAAGGGGGTCAAGTTTCCAGGCGAGTGTCCAGACCTGTTCTTCTACGACCGTGGTTGTGGGATACAATTCCTACCTCCATGGATACCGCAGCCGAACATAACCTTCATACAGGCGTTTCGCTTCACATGTCTCGGATGAAATGTATGTAAAGGAAATTGATTGTTTGGAATTTGTGCTTTTTCAGGTAACCATTGATCTTATGCATTTGCGTATCTTAACCATGAAATGAAACTAATATTTTATATTCTTACGTGCAAGTTTGCACGTGCACAAAATGAACATGTTTGTAAACAAGCTTTGTTTCCCTCAATACTAGGTGACGTCAGAGTGCATGTACATCAAGTCGTCCATTATACGGGATGGCCAAGAATAAGTGTTACAAATTGATAGGGATGGTAGATGTGCATGTTTGGAACATATTTGATTAAGGAACCCATGTCCGGAAATGCATCCTTATACCTGCAATGGTGCACCAAAGTAACAGGGGTAGGCAGGCAACCCGGCGACAAGCGAGTGAAAACATCTGTTGTGTAGCGTTATGTACTACCCGGTTTGACGCTCTGTGACTGTACGAGACACCGTGCACTTCGCATTATTTCCTTATTTACTACTGGCTTGCAGTAATCAAACACGTTTAGTAACAGCCGCGCAGCAAGTCACAGACATGACAATGAAGTATACATAATTGGCGTTCAACCTGACCTGGAATGTATCTGCGAAATTTACGTACCTCTAATAATCACGTAACACCATAGAAGAAGCATTTAACTTGCTCTGCACTTGCGTTTCGCTGCGTAGGTGCAAATAGCAGGTGGCGATCGGCCCCCTGGACAGGACAGCAGGTGGCGGAATGGTGCTTCCGATAGCGAGTTGCGTTGTGCGCTTTTTTCTCCTTTCGTTTGCGAGGTTAGGTTATGCATAGTTGGACACTTGGAAGTAATGCTTGGCGCTTAGTTTGTTTATGAAAACATGACGGTACGGGACGTTGGGAAAGGCCACGTATGCAGAGTGGCAAAAATCTCAAGTCAAAATGCGAGACGCGATATTTATCCCGGGATGATGAAGTTATTGTTTTGAAATATATGCGAGCATATGTGCATTACATTCATAATTTCGTGTTCTTAGGAGTTAACTGGAAATCATATTTGTCATAAGTTTTACTTGCTAGTGTCTACCAAGTTCTAACCAACACGCTTAAGGGCTTGTCGCCGAGTTTTTTTCAGGCTGGTGCCAGTAACTCAAATATTTTTAACCAAAAGTTTTGAAAAAATTTTGAGTCAATGTGCAATCGCACGATGCACAATACTGTGGACGCGTTTTTTAAAATAATGTACCATTCGCCAGCAAAAAAATAATTTCCTTCATTTTTGCTTATTTTCACGACGAAAAACGTGGTACTTTGGGTAATGAAATCTAAAAAACCGTGAAGTATAATTCTACAAAAAAATTCAGCTACAAATTATAACTTAAGTGTCAAAACTGTGCAGCGAAATTTTGATATGAGTATTAAGTAGCAATAAAAACATATTTTCGAAATCACTGCAAAACTCCGTAACAAGGTCTTAATCTTGACACATCAGAAGAAGTAAATTTTAACCAACCGAAATATTAGGCTTCTTTATCAATAATCTATAACGTGAATAAATTATACTTAATAAGGCCTATGCTATTAAATGCCCAAGTCGTGCTGCTATCATACCGACCCTAATTTCGACACTGTCACTCGCTCATATTTTCGTTCGTGGGCTCGCAATTGTATTCGTGATGTTATAAGTTTACAAATTATGAAAACGGAAGCAGCTGAACTATAAAGGTTATGAAATGTGGTGATAGCTCGTTTTTTCTTCGACAAATGGCACAATGTGCACATATTTTGAGTGATGCTAATTAACCTCACTATATGATTACGTTATTAGAAGATTTTGTACCATGTTTATGTGAAATTCACTCGGACACTTTGTTATATTTTAATAGCAGTGACAAAAAAAAGGGGGGGTGGTTACGATACGCAAAATTTGCGTAGATTCGCTATGAAATACACACGTGACAAGCGCAATGGACTTTCCACAAGGTTACAGTAGCCGGAATGTTTTTGAATATAAATGAATGTTTAATACATTATTCATTCTTAAATTTTTCTGGAAATCGAGCCAGAACACTGAATAACGAACCTGTGTCCTATGTAGAATATTCGCTGCATTGGTTGTACGGTTACAATACACATACGTACGAGTTTTGTCTTCCTTATGGGGAAAGTAAAATATCTCAATCTGTATTATGTTTGTATTCGCACCTATGTTTCACACGTATCATCTATATTTTAAGTAAATTGTTTTTGTATTTGTCTCTGAAGTTCGTAACAGAGACGTGAAACTTTTACCGTTTATTGCATAGCAAGATGTAAACACGGTTTTTTCCTCCGTCGGCGTTTTTGTTGCTATGGTAACGACCACAGAACACTAGTGACGACACGCAAAAGTACAGTGCTATCACACCCAACCACGGGAGTAGCATAAGGCCTGAATGATGGCGAGAGGAATGAAGCCAAGAGGGGGGAGAGGTAGATACCAAATTTACCAGCCGCCATACTGCTTTAACCTCAAAAATACACACCAGACTGGTATTTTATGGTAAATTAATGTATTATGCTGTTTAATTAATGTTTTAGGTTGAAAACTCAATATTTTAGCCCTGTTTACACACATCTTAACTAATATTTCCTCAAATTTTTAATTAGTCTGTCATATTGATACCAGCCACATCAAGCGTTTGTTTGGTTACAATTCCCGGCGACATGCTCCATCTGGACCCTTCTAACATATTTGTACCCAACAGTGTTTCTTAAATTCCAACAATATCCGTTCCCAAAGTTTCAAGAATACACATTTCCACACATTGTCGGATTGAAATTATCGAGTCAGCCCGCTAACGAAATTGTTCCGACACACTCAAGAATTGGGTCCCAGCAGTAGGAAGATAAGATATCTGTAGAGTGCAAGAGAGGACTAACTACAGTGCTGTGTTGCCACGTGCATATAAAGCCACCGTGCAACGTTTTGCCTCCAACATTTCCGCCTGTAATTCAGCTCACGATTCGCGCGGTGTGCATAAGTTTCTGGACTATCTGTGTGTGTTTGTGTACATACATATATACATACACAAACTTACACAATTTGACCGATCACCATGAAACTTGGCACGTATATGTATTTTATTTCATGGAGAAATGTCTTATGCTATCCATTTTACTCTAACTCGCCAGTAGATGGAGCTGCAGCTCGTCAACTTAATGAAAGAGCAAGAAGTTTTTAATTTTAAGAGAAATTAAGTTTAAATTGATTTTCAAAGTTGTATTTAAAAATGTTACCATGTCGGTTAATTTTTTATGACAGTAAAGCCTATGGTTTTATGTAATCATGTAATCAACGAAATTTTTGTTAATTAACTTATTAGTCGGACCTGTATAATATTTTGCCTGTTATCAAGCCAGAAACAACTTGAAACAAAACTGCCGACTGCAGAAACATTAGAAAAATGACAGCGTGCTGTTAACAGAAGCCGTGTATGTATTGCATTGTTCTCAGAAGTCAAGGTGCAATGTATAGTGTTGAAGTGCTGACTTAGTCGTGGATGGCTTATATATAGTGCACAGTGTTAAGGGAAATGGTGCACGCTGAAAATCAGTCATGTGTGGGAATAAGCCGCAAACAGGCCTAAACCGTCCACAAACGCGTACTTGTATGCTATCAGCGTGCAGTTAGATCGTATATAACGCAGGGAGCCGGATATCGGCACTTAGTTGGCAGCGAGCCTTTGTAGAGTGAGGACGTACTGCTCTTCGCTGCGCGCTATGACATCTAGCGGCCACCGCTTGAACCACCTTAAATTGTAGCTTTTTCCTTTGTTCTTTTCTGCTTCGCCCTTCTCATCGCTCGGACTCTCCCTACTCTCGGACTAAACACAAAGAGGTAGTGGAGGGAGGGGGGAAAGAGGCGAAGCGTGTGGGTAGTGAGATTACTTATCTCTATAAGTATCGCATGCACCACGAGTGACACGGCGGCGTGGCTAGGGACATATCAACACACACAGCCCAAACCTCTGGACCTAGACACACGAAATTTTCAAGGTGACTTCCCCTCACGCCGTGAACTCCAAACAAGAAGGAATTTTTCTAAATTGGGAAATTAAAGTGGTGACA
>PNEQ01109617.1:0-12068 GCA_003012365.1 Medauroidea extradentata
TGGCCACACACGTTCAGATCGGCCTGTGCAGTTCGGGACTGTGCAGTTTTAACTAATTGTTTTTCCATCAGTCTCCGGCAGACTGTACAGTCCTTCAAAACTGCACAGTTCTGTGCCACACACGCTCCGTACATCCGGAAGGCCTGGCCTGCGCAGTTTTTCCTCTGAGGATTGCCGGAACGTGTGTGGGGCCCTTAAGGAAACAAATTTTTCATTGTGGCGAGTTCCACGCTAGTTTAGTTTTGATATAGTTGCAAGATTACAGCTTGTAAATACAGAGTACTTGGTCCGGGTAGCATTACTGCCTATTAACGCACATCATACTATTCCGGCACACATGCCACACTTATGTGCACAGTAACAGACCCAACCTTTAAGTCACTAAACTAATCGTAACTTTACATAAAAACTGACTTTGCTGCGACAACTAAAATATGGAATTTTACGTAAATATTGTGCCAGTTTTATTAAATTTTTAAATAAATGTTTTTGTTTGGGCAAGTACATGTTTGTTTCACCATAAACAAACGCATATATATGATTGTTAATTCCAAACATTTTTTCCGCCAAAATACTTAATGTCGACATTCATCGCTCCTCAATAAAACGCTCTATAAATTCATAAACATCGTTTCATGCTCCTTACTTTGTGCAGAAATAATTTCCTATAAAATTTTTAATATACTTCTTTAACAGTCATTCGGAGAAACCGCAATCAACCTATAATACAATCACCAGAACATTTTCAAGTGTATGTAATTTTTGTGTAGTAATTACTACTGAACTTGTTATATAAAGGGGCTACAACTTATTTTTAAGGAATTAGTAGGCTGAAAGGACTATATTTATATTTTAAAATGTAATCATAGTTATAGTACTAAAAATAATGCTTCACTTGTGTAACAGTCTAGGTGTGGCAGTAATTAGACGGACATATATACATGAAGACACATATAAGTAAACTCAACAAAAGATTTTTATTTAAAACAGAATAGATACAGTATAATACTCTACATGAATATAAAGTCATATTAAAAGTATAACTTTCAAAGTAGCTCCATAAAAAATCAATAAACTGTCCAAAATATTACCACAAATATTGTAGAAATATAATAAATCTGACTTGGTAAAAACAAATTAACTATATACATGTGTGTAAAACTTGGTAGCCAAAAAAATTAATTTTAATCCTGCTATAATTTTAATATGGTTGTCAAGTGTCAGTGAATTTGCTGCTGGTGCCTCTTTTTTCTGCATCCCATGGTGAATTAATACATGTATTCTACTCTTGAGTCCAGTATGGTGCGTATGGATGTTATCTACTCAGAAATCATAATTCGATGGCGCGCAGGATGGAAATTCACCGCAGTATACTGTATATATTTTTTATCTGATCGCATACATGAATGCTTGAACTTTATCCTCAGCAAGTTCAGTCAAAAAAACCGCTGGAATCGCTCCAGGGGTGAAATTAGATGAGGGCGTGAAATATGAACCCTCCATTTTATGCGTGATACAACCGGGATGGCAAACACAAAAAAAAATACGCTTCTGCATTAAATAAACTGTGGTTGTAAAGGGCACTAAAGAAGAAGAGACAATGTTAAATAGAATTCTTTATGGCAATACGAGGTGCAAACTGAATACCAGTTCGTTCACGAGGGATGTTTTAAAAATGTGT
This sequence comes from Medauroidea extradentata, assembly GCA_003012365.1. NCBI lineage: Eukaryota > Metazoa > Arthropoda > Insecta > Phasmatodea > Phasmatidae > Medauroidea > Medauroidea extradentata. The sequence goes on from PNEQ01109617.1 coordinate 1,682, forward strand.
TTATTACAAGAGTAAGGCACGGTTTAAAAATGTAGCAACAGTGCATATTTGTTGGCTCTTTTTGCGCCATCTATATGCAGAAGAGAATTATAACCAACTGCATTCAACCTAAAAATAGTAGACACGAAGTCCAAACGAAACAGCATAAACGTTTAATGGATGAATAAAAAACTGTGACACAAATTACAGACTGATATATCAAACGTGTATTTTTTCTTGTTGCCTGCAAAGTAGCCTAGTTATTTTGTCCAGCATCCGAATTCGTGTCTCTAAGAGGCAAAATAATTTACCAGGTTTTGATTATAGGGCGTACAGTTTTGTGAGAACATTGACTTCATTAATTAAGCAGGGATTTGTGGCTTTTCTTATAGATCGGGGAACATAGACAATTATTTTACTTTTGACGTTGACAGGACGTAGTTTATCGTTTTATTTGTTTTATGGAATCCATGCGGCGTGATTTCTGTTACTTTTGAGACAAATGTAGTCGCCCCGTACGTAAATCATCCGTTTACAGTTACAAACTAATGATAATATTGAGGTTGCTACACTTTTAGAAAAGAGATTAAAATCGGTACCCTATCGTGCCAAAAATGTTGATGAATACAATTAAAACAGAAATGATCGAGGAAAAACTAATAAATCCAAGGTGGTTGAGATTAATCGCTTTTATAGTACTTTATCATTTGAAAATAACATTACGTTTTCATACAGTTAATCATCCTAACTCAACATTTTCTTGTAGTCTTCACGATGTCATTATTAATATATTTTTGAATTTTGTCGTCTGGTTCATCTGCCGCAAGGTTTGAAATCACTGTTGGGTAATATAAAAATGCTTTCAAACAATTAAAATGGAAATGGTTGCTGAAAACTTTAACTATATTCAAATCGAAATATTTTTATGTTATTACTCTTACAAGAAAAATAATTTTTTGAGTAAAAGCCTAACAAATTAATTTAGAAAAAATTAGTTAAATATAAATATTAATAATTTCTTGCTAATTTAGATAACTCATTTGTCTGTTTATTTCCATTAACTTCATAATTATTGTGTCTACTATTTCATAAATACACACACTCACACTTAACACGTAGATAATATTTTTTTTTTTTTTTGCCACTGAACAGCCTTAACGTTTGTATTTTCTACATGTGTGAGATGACATTTGAAGCTAACTCCATTCGCAAACTCAGTTCTCACACACTTAAATTTGCATAATGAGAATTCTTATTTTGATGTGTGTAAATACCTAGCAGAATATATTTAATTCCGTCAATGACACAAAATAAACTCATTGTTATTTTTCTCTAACCCTATTTAATCTCCAGAACATAAAAACAGGCGCTTACCAACAGAAAATTACTAAGGGAAATATATACAGTTAAGAGGTTATTTACTACAAATTTTATATCGCTTAGCAATAAGACTTTAATAACGTAAATATTCACCGTAACTTAGCTATTTTCCGTTCGTTTTGCTGTAGAATAACGATGTTCATTAAACAGAAGCTTCATCTTACAAGCTGAATTGCAAGATTATGTTCACAGATCCGCTTGATTACATGTTTGAAACAATTATTTTTGAAGTAACGAACTTTTAAACGATTTTTAGAAAAATATTTAAAAAGAAAAATCGAAATTATTAGGGGTCCAGCAGAAATTCGAGATTCGGCAGTCTGTAAGAACGAAAGTTAAAAAATGATTTAATTAGCGAATGTGTTTCATCAGCCTCTGTGGCTTAGTGAAATCAGAATTGTTATGTTATCTTAATCCTAGTGAAAGACAGTTTGGCATAAATCTTGTTTATTTGCGCTATTAAATCCGTTCGCATATTACAGAATGTCGATTTTACTATGCTAGAAACTAAGTCAAATATTATTAGTGGATCTATAAACACATGTATACTGTGTAGCCTTTATAGGTTGAAAAATAAATTGTTTTATTACATTTTTTTTTTCTGTGTTCCGAAACGTTCGAAAAATCATCACCTTCCCGATGGCTAATGGCGAAGACAATTTCTGCACAATCCGACTTTTTTTTTCTCTTCTTTCTCATTATTTTATTTTCTCGTGTTAATTGTTTATGTTTATTTTACGTTTCTCTATGATTCAACGACTAGCAGATTTGTAACAAAAATATTGAAGCTTTGTTCTAACAAAAAAATAAAGGCTGGTCCACGATGGCTAAACGGTTTTAATCGCGTTTAACACCTCAAATTTAAGAATTATTGATTTATTCTTCCTTTTGGATAAAGTTCTTTTATTAAGTTTAAGTGGCACAATTTTCATGTAGTTAGCATAAGTTTTCTTTCGGAAATGGGTGTAAATGAAAAGTTGTACTTATTATTGAAACGCAAAAAATACCATCTTCCTTTATTGTACTAACATTTTACATAACTTTGCAATCAAAGTTTGTGTAACATATAATTTTTCAAACTCCAAAACACTGTTTTAATTTTAAATTCTCGTGTTGATAGCTTAAAAAATGTAGATAGAAAATGTGTTTCCAATTTTTCAGTGAAATTAATTATAGTGTGAGTAATGCTTCTCCGAAAATCGACTGTAAAACTAAATTTCTTTTACAATTTGCCTAAATACCTAAAAATAGTGTCAAAACAATTAAATACTAGTTTTGTTTTGTTTATTATAAGAAATGGAATTTTGCACTCATGTTCACGGTAGTACTACGCCAAATATAATGCACTTCAAGGAAAAATTGAAAACAGATTTTCTACTTACTTTTTTATAAGATACTAGCAGTTGTCCTCGAATTGGTTCGAGTGGTTTTTAATTAAATGCCTCTTTGAGTCGCACAATGCACAGTCTAAGTACTCCAGCTTATCTTCAGCAATTCGTAAAAAAATATGTATTTATATTGACAATATATTTTCACAAACAAAACTTAAATCAATAAATTTTTTAAACTTTATGGCGCGTAAATTTCTTATAATGTAAGTAATTATGTTACTACTGGTAACAATATTAATTTTCTGAAACAATGTTCTGAAAAAAAAAAACATATTTTTAACAATTCTATATAATGCAAATTTATGTCAAGGTTCATTAAAAACCAATTTAGAAACAAGTTCGTTAATTCTTCATGGTAATCCGTTCTACTCTCCTGTCCCGTTTTGCCATCCCCTTTGTACCCCTTTTTATGTCTTACTTTTTTTTCCGTCGAACACCTTCGCGGGTGCACGCATAACATCTTGCCAAAGTTTCATTGTAGTCAGATGAATGGTATAGGAATGCATAGGTTAGACAAAGACACGCCTTCCATATAGGCTACACTAATTACCACGATAATTGTACACACTCCGTCCTGAATCATCATGTATACAAGTTGTAGCGTACAACTTCTTATAAACACGCATGTAGTAAGTTAGGATAGCAGAATACAAATGAAGTTAGTAGCTCGTGTCTGCGTCTCGTGCAACCCTTCCTACACGCTTGGTTACACACCGTGCTTCTCCGTGCATTGTATGCTACGACTTTGTACCAAAATAGTATACAGAGTGTTGCAGATTAATTATAACACACGATTAAGTACTGTTAATCGTAGCTAGTAGATGAAGTTTACATAAGCTACATCTTTGCGAAGATGTTATGTTTTTTTAGCCTTAAAGTGTAGTTAGTTTGCACCCCAATGGATAACTTTGCAACATCAGGTTAATTTCATTCAGTATAAAAATTCTAAGATATACTTTATTATAAGGTACTATTTATCATTAAAAGCTACGAACGGTGAAGTCTTCAACGATATTAGATTCTGCAAGCCGCTATTTATAACAGAAATATGTGGTTCAAAGTAACCCCGAAATTTGGCATATTAACCCCGCTTTACGAAACTTCTGTACAGTCGGAAGAAGATCTCTTTTCAAGAGTTTGGCTGCAGCAGTAGTTATTCAGCCCACACCAGGTATATTTAAGCGAGTGTGTGAAAACATGCGTCGTATGTAGACTTATACTTCGTGCAACGTACAGCACGGTTGTCATTTTTAAGAGCTACTGCAGTGAACCCAGGCGAAGCTTCATAAAGTCCATCTTGCACCACCATAAAACATTTAAACACAAGTAACTTACCATAATTGCATTTACTAAGTCCCCTCTACATGATTCCATCGCGAGTAAGAGCTATATTAATACATTCTTGCGTATATGATTTTTAAGTGCTTCTGTATTACAACAGATCTCTAGAGTTTGAGAAGTAAATTTCCGAGCACCCTGCATAGTGCATTGTCATGACACCTCGGCCATTGTGATTTAGGTTTTTCATTTTTTCTACACGCGAATGCCGGGAGTCCTTAAATACGGCTTGAAATCATGGTGATCTGGAAAGTTATTTCGACGAATTAATTTCGAAGTCGAAGTAACAACTAATAACAGCCGCATAGTGATTTGGGTACCGCAATTATAATGCAGTTCACGAACACGAGTAAGACTGAGCACAAGATAAATAACAATTACCGCTAGTGCAAAGGACTCATTGTTCATCTGGAGACTTAGTCAGTACTGGGACGACAGGCTCACCCATTGGAACTCCAGAACCCTGAGGGACCACGCGAACATTTCCCGTGAAAACAGGAGTGAGAGGGAACGTAGGAAGGAGTCTGAAATGCGTAGCGACCCTGTCATTATCATCAGCGCGTGAAATAATGTCCTGCCCGCCCCCCAAAAACTTCTGTCTCGCCGAGAGAGGAGATGGTAATGAAAATGCAACCTCATACCCTCCTGTGAGCTCACCCCCCGCCCCACCAAACCCAACTGGGCCGGGAAAACAGTTTCGTCGGTTAATTTCTTAACGAGCGCGCGAGGCGGGGAGAAGTCTTGCTGGAGGTGAAGCAACGCAGACGAAGAACCAGGTCGGAGTCCCTGAGAGAGTCAGAGGGAGGTCCTCTCCAGCATTCTGACACCCAACCTTCTTCCCAACGTGTTCCCCCCTCCCCTTCCCAACGCAACCCACAGAAAACCACCCTCTTCGCGCCGGCATTATTAATCACGGTTATCAGGCGCGCAGCAGCGACGCTTGGCAACCAGTAAAGTAGGGGAAGAGAAAGGGAAGGGGAAGAGAAAAGACGGTTGCGCTCCACGCGCGTAAGTTGTAAGGTGGAAGGAGAGAAAGGCCCCATACAAAGCAACAACTCACAAAGGCCCTCATCCCACATTTTTTCTCGAGCCGGCGCACAAAAGCGCTCTCTTCCTCAGCCATAACGCTGATGAAGAACGCAGGAGAAGACTTGGGTGCACAGCAGTGGCCGTCCTGCTCTTAACCTCTGAAGAAAACACTATTTTTTTATTTTATCGGGAAGCCATCACGCTTATTAACCTCTTGGATGACGGACGCGGTGTCTTTGCCGTAGGTGATGTGCGCACATTTCAGGACAGACTGCATAGGAAAATAAAGGTCAGGCAGCCACCACTGGGTTAGAACTAAAGTTTTCATCGCGTCAGGCAATATGAAGTAATTGTAATGGGTTTGAAATATTGGCAACAATAAGTACAGTATAGACGGCGACACACAGCTTGGTACAAGGACAGGAGCTGGGAGAGGAGTCAACCATGACCTATGTTAAGGAACCATCGCAGCATTCGCCCGGAGAGATTTCACGACATGGGAAACCGATATGAGGATGACCGGAGACGGGAATCGAACCCGGTTCCTACCGAATACGAGTTCAACGTGTCACCATTGCGCCACCTGGTTCGGACGTCACACAATAATTACATGTATTCAAATATGGGTATGATCTCAAAGACTTCCTTCGAACCACTCAATTACTACAAATCGTTTATCAGTACTGCAATAAAACAGAAAATGTGTGAATTTAGGTATGGCTGTACGCGTCATTATAAGTCTTCAGATTAATCAGTAGAAAACACCATCCTTCAATTAAGTGTTCTTCCCAAACAAGTTAAATATTTAAAAATTAAACCATTCATATTTATGAGTTTCACTATGTTTAATTTCTATACGTGTGATACACATTGCTACCTGTTTCAGGATTCAGAAACAAAGAATTTTGCATATTATATTATATTGCAAAACTAAGATTAATGATCTCTCAGTTTATTTTGAGAAAAATCGTTGACATGCGTATAAATGCACCAAATTATGGCCCCGATTATATTCAGAACCTCTCACTTCCTTTTTAAAAGTTTAGCGAACAAACAATCTTTGAGATCTCAAAATATTAAAGGTTAGAGTAGATCAAATTATAGAGTGCGATTGATTGACATGTCCGCAGAGGAAGAGCAGTACTGCAGTGCAAAGGTAAGTGAATGCAAAAGAACAATAGTTGCAGGTTTGTAAAACATTAGATGAGTTTACACTGACGTAAGTTACTGTGGTGTAAGATTCACTTATCGCCACAAAAACGATATGCTACCTCATACACTAATAGTTGTTTGGGTACAAGATAACGAAATCATTTTATTTTATCTGTGGTTCCAAGGAGTTTTGGTTCAGACGCACCCAAGATATGAATTATAATCTTGGTTTCAAAGTCAGAGCCCAGATGTTTGGTCTAACGTAAGTCCTAATTCTACAGGATTTGTTTCATCACGTTTGTATGATAGTTGAGTATAATCAGAAAAAAAATTAAGAAGTTTTCTTTATTTTAGTTAATTCTCCGTTCTAAACCAGGCCTGCAAACAAAAATAAAAAGGTGTTACCTATTTTGTCCAGCTAATTTAGTTAAAATGTACGCACTTGCCGTCAAGAATGCAAAACAGGAGCTGCTCATGCTCGACGTTTAAAATGATCTCCCTCCACATGCAAGCATGTGTGAACGTGTTTTCTCTCATTCTGTAGCTTCTAACAAGATTCTCACCAAGTATCTTGTTAAATGAGTCATTTGTTATCATTGATGTGGTAATGATCTACCAGTTTTGGATACTAACGACACAGACATAGTTTCTCAGGAGTAAATATAATATTTAATACCTGTACACTTATATACTTGAAATTAATTTAATATAGTTTAATTTTGTTCAAAGCATGTGGCGTGCAGTGCTTGAGAACAATACCATAGCATACCATAGTGTACGACAGGTTGCATAGGAACAGGCGCACGACGAGTTTATTAAGTTCACGCGCCTACTTGTACGTGAACCGTCATACGAATGATCGTATTATATTTTTTTCTACACAAATCGTTTCCAACAACATTATTAATTTATGCGAAGATACTTAATTGGATGAAAACTGATAATACATAGCAGTCTGTGCAAAGAAGCTAATTCTGGAGCTAGGGCTTTGAGTTTGTGAACATACAGTACAATACTGGAAATTAGATCTTCCTTTCCTCCTTGTGTAATATACAAAGACAAAATACTTAAGGTAGCAGCCTGGGTGGACGTATCTTTGCGTCCGAGACCAACAAGATTGGAAGCAGTAAGGGCGACACACCACACGCATCACACCCCACCTTAGCCTCTAAACGCATGTCACCGAACTGGCGTGCGGTCTTCTCTCCGATAACATGTCTCTAGGAGACATTCAGTGTTGGCCATATACGTTTAAGACGTAATCTTAAACACAAATGTGCATTTTACACGCCTGCATGTTTTTAAATAATTTATTATTTATTTTTGCGGCTTTCAGGGTCAGTTAAAACATATTTTCCCTGTCTTCCACTGGAACCATTACATATGTTTACTCATATTAGATACATAAAAACATAACCATACGTTAAAAAATAAAATTATCAAAGTACATCTAAACTTAAAAGTTAAAACTAATGAGAACAACACAACACAAGATATCTCTACATACAATATGACTGAAATAGTGAGGATAGTAACTGAATAGGTTAACTGACAAGTAAGAAAGGATTACATACAGTAAAAAAGTTCAGGGCCAGATTAGAAGGTGGTGGAGGATGGGATCATATTCACGCAAGCATGCAAACATACATTAAATTACACAAATATACTGTCTCTCTCTAACACACATTCACTCATACACACACACACACACACACACACACAGACACCCGAACAAAAACGTGCTCACGGAAGCACGCACACGTATATAATTAAATTCAAATTACGAATTACTAATCCTGCGCATCTATCTCACTGGTGCGAGTTAGATAGTATTTATTAATTACCTTCTTAAAGGTACAAAAGACTTTTTATATTCCTTTGTTCCAATTTCAAGCTGTTCCAAGACTTTGACACAGCAGTAGCGAAGGATTGGAGGTGAAATTTTGTTTCGTGTAGCCATGTTATTAATATATCGTCTGCTTTGGAGCGAGTGTTTAAACCTTGTCGATCATTTTGATAAGAAAAACGTTTATATAGGAAGTCAGGTGTTAAAATGTTCAATGTTTTATGCAACAAGTACAGACTCTGCCCCAAGATTTCCAGTCCTAGAAAAGGACGGAGAAAACAGCCGTTCACACCATTATCAGCAGCGAGAAAACAAAAGAGTTCATTATTAACGGAGAACAAGAAATTGGGTATAGGTACACATGTTAAACGTTCCTTGAATGCTGTTCCTTAGCCTAAATCACTCACACACATTGAGCGGTTATCAAATAGTCGTTTATCGGCTGAAACCGAGCGAGGTGGCGCAACGGTAACACGTTGGATTCGCATTCGGGACGACTCGGGTTCGATCCCCGGTTCCGGCCATCCTGGTTTCGGCTTCCCACGGTTTCCCAAAATCGCTCCGGGTGAATGCTGGGTATTATTCCTTAACAGAAGCCACGGCCGACTCCTTTCCCAGCTCCTTGCATTGTACCAAGGTGAGTGTCACCGTTTGTAATGACCTCGCTGTTGACGAAAAGAAAAGTCCACGGTAGTTTTTCGACTAAAGATTTACACACAGCTTGCCGACTGGGAAAACAACTATTTTAAGCATTTGAAACTACATTTGGTATTAGAATATTAAACGTATTTTCAGGTCAAGTTTATTTACCAACAAGTAGAAAAGGCTCGATAAGGCAGTATTAAGAGCCTTGAAATATTTAACGTACTGTACAAGTGTGGACATACGCCATTACCCTAGTATGTCGTCCCAGAAATCTTAGAATGAGACTAAGATAAAACAAACAAACGATAAAATGGGAAAACATGCCTAGTTTGGCTGTAGTCAACACATCAATATACCAGAACTACAGCATATGAAATATCCAATAAGCAATCAGTCAACAACAAATAAAAAGAAAGTCGAAATATAAAACAAAATAATCTGTATAGCTCAGGATACCACAATTAAGACAGTACTGGCACGAAGACAAATAAAGGACACAAGGCAGAATAACAACGACGTTGTCGCAGACTACAGACCAGACATGTTTGCTTGCGTAACCTTATAATTAGAGGCACGAGAATTTCGCGTATTGATTGTAGGTCAGGTTGAACGCCAATAACTTGTATATCACTGTAACTTACGTGATTAGACGACATCTGTTCTGACGCACATTTGGAGGTTGCAAGCAAATAGTAAATAATAAAATAATTCGTGGGGCTACCCGCTTGTACGGTTTGGAGCCAATGAATATTCAACACTAGCCAGTGTGTGTATAGAACTGAGAAGTCTAGACTGCTACCAGATTAATACGCGAAATATTTGTGCCTCTACTTATAATCAGAAGGAGATGTGCTGGATAGCCAACGGTGTCTTCTACAAATGTCCGCACACAATGTCAGTGAGTGAGAGAGTGGATAGCCTAGAGACAACGGCGTCTTCTACAAAAGTCCGCACACAATGCCAGTGAGTGAGAGTGGATAGCCTAGAGACCACTGTGTCTTCTATAAAAGTCCGCACACAATGCCAGTGAGTGAGAGTGGATAGCCTAGAGACCACTGTGTCTTCTATAAAAGTCCGCACACAATGCCAGTGAGAGAGAGAGTGTAGATAGCCTAGAGACAACTGTGTCTTCTACAAAAGTCCGCACACAATGCCAGTGAGTGAGAGAGTGGATAGCCTAGAGACCACGGTATCTTCTATAAAAGTCCGCACACAACGCCAGTGAGTGAGAGAGTGGATAGCCTAGAGACAACTGTGTCTTCTACAAAAGTCCGCACACAATGCCAGTGAGTGAGAGAGTGGATAGCCTAGAGACCACGGTGTCTTCTATAAAAGTCCGCACACAATGCCAGTGAGAGAGAGAGTGTAGATAGCCTAGAGACAACTGTGTCTTCTACAAAAGTCCGCACACAATGCCAGTGAGTGAGAGAGTGGATAGCCTAGAGACCACGGTGTCTTCTATAAAAGTCCGCACACAATGCCAGTGAGTGAGAGAGTGGATAGCCTAGAGACAACTGTGTCTTCTACAAAAGTCCGCACACAATGCCAGTGAGTGAGAGAGTGGATAGCCTAGAGACAACTGTGTCTTCTACAAAAGTCCGCACACAATGCCAGTGAGAGAGAGAGT
>PNEQ01109618.1:0-12068 GCA_003012365.1 Medauroidea extradentata
CAAGTAGGCGTCTGCTTGTCCTGGGAATGATCGCCTAGGTATACGGCAAGTGTTGTATTATTGAAAGAGACAGGAACATATATACATATGGTATGTGGATGATATACGAGGACCAAGGTGTCTTGTCCTGTGTGTATATTTACAACTGGACGCAAGTAGGCGTCTGCTTGTCCTGGGAATGATCGCCTAGGTATACGGCAAGTGTTGTATTATTGAAAGAGACAGGAACATATATACATATGGTATGTGGATGATATACGTGGCCCAGCGTGTGTTGCCCTGTGTGTATATTTACAACTGGACGCAAGTAGGCGTATAAATATAAAATATGGGCGGTTTATAATAAATTTCACAAGTTTCACATTTAATTAGTGTTTCTCGTGAGAGTTTTTCTTTTGCAATAATGTAATATACTGTATGTCGATTTTTGGGGGAGACCTTAATGTTTTTTAGTTCTTAAATGACCTACAATTACAGATACCTCTTAACATTTTTACAAGATTGACATATGATACATTATTCATATTTTTTTAATTTTTTTATTTGTTATAATTAAATATTTTTTGTAATTTTTAGTCGTTGTAAGCACTAAACACATTTATCTGACAATTTTTTTATTTTTTTAAATTTATTTATAAATAGTTTTGAAATTTTGTAATTTTTGCATTGAAAAAATTACTTATATTATATGTATAGTAAGCATAATCGTATTATTAATTAAATAAATCATAAATTTTTCTAATCTTATGGAAATTAATTGGTTTCCAGGGCCACCGTCTTTCATTCCTTTATATATAGCCTAATATTTACAGATCCATAATTAACGTCATTTAAACTTTTGTATGAAATTTCTGAATATAGGCTATCTATCTGGTAAAAATACTTTACTGTCTGATGTTAGCCTACTAATAAAACTCGACGGCCAAATTTCGTATCTACTATTTTATGTTTATTTATTAAATATGGTTCGCCTATCGTAAGTTCGGTAATTGTCGTATATACTTTATCCCATTTATTTTAGTCAGTGACGCTTCCATTTTTGTTTCTTGACTTTTCTGTCTGTATTTAAAAAGAAATAAATTTAATTAAAATTTAAAAATATCTCGTTTTAAAAGTAAATAACTTTTTAATAATTTTTTTTAGGACGCTCTTATATCTTTCTAAAAACTAATAATACATTTATATAGTGCCACCCCATTTTCGGACGATTTTTATTTATGTTAAACTAGCCCACAAATTTTAAATACAAAAATATATGTTATTTAATATACGAAAAATTTTAAGCAAAATATAATTAAGAAACACCAAATGATATCTACTCTTGAGTAACTTTTTCAAAATAACTAGTTTAGTGTAGACAGCATTTTATAGTTCTAAGATGAAAGAGCTTCTCGGGGAGAAAAAAAAATCTTTTAGAAAAAAAAACGGCACTAAAAAGTGCTTTCTCATAAAACCATCAAATGCTGTCTACTGTATTATAGCAGCCAGTAATATAATTGTGTACTATATAATGCAGCAACTGCTTATCAGCTGCTCGAGGACATAGTGGTACAACATGACTCGTTCACTGACCTCCAATAATATCTCGTTACTAGACAGCAACTGCTTATCGGCTGCTCGAGGACATAGTGGTACAACATGACTCGTTCACTGACCTCCAATAATATCTCGTTACTAGACAGCAACTGCTTATCGGCTGCTCGAGGACACAACGGTGCCATGTGATAGGTTAATTCACACGGAGTCTAAACTGTGTTAATATATGCGTACTCTAGTTACTCTAGTGGACAGCAGTTGCTCAGTGGCGTACCAAAATGTGGGGGGGGGGGGGGGGGGGGGGGGGGGGCGGTATGGGCGGTCCGTCCCGTGTACCACTCCATAGAGGGTTCCACTTTGTCATTTACTTAGAACTAAATACAATTTTAATATATATTTACAACAGGAATTAATTTAAAATAAAAAAAACATTATATAATATTTTCATTTTATAGCTATTGAAAACTGATTCCAAAATAATTTGCTATCCATCATGATAAAAGAGATAAGAGCTAAATTCTGTTTTTGACCAGCCCGATGTAAGTTTTTGAAATGATTGTAGTGTACTAGTGTTGATATTGTCGGTTGGGTATGCTCGACGTTGAAGTTAAAGGAACCGCCCCGTACCGAACGTTATGGCTTACTTCCCCTTACTGCCAGATGTCGAGAGTGAAACCTTTGCAAAGGGCAGTTTGCAGTAAGACTGGGACTCGGTTCAGTCGAGAAATCAGCTTTGTATGCTACTTCAGTTGATACAGTAATATTTATTTTTGTAACTGAGAATCAAGGTGAAGTGTGCGATACAATACATGCCACAGTTTGGGTCGCAACTGTTGAACTTATATGAAGTTCTGTCTTCCCTGTGTTCCCAGTATCGGACTAAGATAAGAATCTTGCATCATTTTCAATGTAAGATCAGTTAATCTCTATGTCTAACTGAATGACATATTGACTGACATATCGAACTGCAGCCCAAACCACTGGGCCAAAAATGTGAAACATTTTACGTGGGTTCCCTTTAGATCGTAGGCAAGCGCTAAGAAGGAATTTTCTTTTTTCGAAATTCGTCCATCTAAGGGAGTGAGGGTGAGATGTGCTTTCTAAGATTCGTCTACGTCGCTCGAACCCGATGACCTATCGTCTTGACTTTTAGCCTATTTCAATGGGTCAGTCATAAAAATGCGTATTAACCAATTTAAGTAATTTACGAAATTCAAACTTTAAGGGGGTGAAAAGACCTAAATGTGTATTCGATTAATTATTGATATTTATATAACTTATCGTGATACAGGATTGCTTTTCACTTCAAAATTATGTTCATGTGAATACCCAAATATTAATTTTAAGATTTTTTGAAATTTTACTCCCAAGGTGTAAAAGGTGAAAATTAAGTTTTTTTATTAATCGTCTGTATAGCTCGAATCCAATGGGCTATCGTCATTATTTTTATTTAAGTTAGGTACGTTTACAAATATCCATCATTGGAAATATCCAAGAGGACTTCAAGTCATTTCGGAATTCTTTAATTAAGTAGAAGAAAATACTGAAATGTGTTTTTAGATTATACTTCCATAGCTAGCGAATCAATTAAAATATCAAAGTGCTGTTGGCTTCAAAATGATGTTTTACGTAAAGACCCAAAATACAATTTCAGGATATGTTGCAAATTCGACTCCAAGAATGTAAAAAATGGGCAAAATGTGTTTTCGGTTCAATATCTATATCACACTGAACTTTAAGACATCGACGCGATTTTTATTTAATATTAATGCTTACATAAATACCTTACATATAGTTTTTTTTATTTTTTTGGAGTATGACACCTAAGGGGGTGAAAAGCGATTAATTTTTTTTTATTTATTGGTAACTTAGGTCCCATGAGCCGTGGCTCGTAATAGGGACAGTACATAAAAAGTTGTGTTGCACTTGGTACATTGCAAGTATTAATATTAACATACAGTAAATAAGAAAACATAAATTTGGGATTTAGCTAATTACACTAAAATATAATTATGATGAATTGACATGTCTGTAGTACAACATCATAGAAGTAATTAACTAAGGTTTTATATTGCACTAGAATGTGAACATAGTTAACAAATACATACATTTAATCTAGACACGTGAACTGATTTGAATATTGCACTTAATGTGAACATATTTACCTAAAAATACATGAAGTACACATACATAACATATACAATAGATTTTAAGACACTTTTGGGCTTTACAGGCCCTTCTGACACTTGTTATAGGTCATCAATTTCTGGTCAGTTGATAGCATAACATGAGTTTACAGGAAATAAATATAACTATCCATGAGGCTGTACCTACACGTGTTTATTGTTCTAAGTATTCTGCCATCAATGCTCTTTTCAATTTATTACGCAGCATTTTCCCTTTGCCCATTTATATTTTTTATATGTTCATGGAGGATATTATTCCTTCCATATTTACTGGTTTTGAAGGGTAACATATGTATATTATTGCTTCCCCTAGTGAAGTAGGGATATAGGTCACTGTTATGCAGGACATTCTGTTTCCCATACATTAGTTTATCTTTATTGCTGTGGAGGAATATCAGGGCTTTCGTCATTTTATCATATTTAAAAGGGAGGATATTAGCTTTACTATATATATATGTATATATATATATATGTTTGAGAGGTGATCTTGGTGGGAGACGCAGCATAAACCTAAGAGCTCTATTCTGTAGTACTTCTATCTGATGTATTTTATGTTGTACTGCACCACCCCATATGAAAGACATATACGATAAGTGTGATTGTATTAATGCAGAGAAAACACTTCTAATTGTGCCAGTAGAAATATTTTTATGTTGAATCCTATGAAGTATGCCTATTACATGAGTGATTTTCTTTGCAACATGAGTCACGTGCTCATGCCATGATATGTCTCATCCACTACAAGTCCTAGTAGTTTGAAACTGTTGACCCTCTCTACTGGTGTATTGTTTATTTTGATGCTATTGACACTTGATAATATGTAGGATGGTTTATGATAGATAATATATTTGGTTTTTTCTATATTAATTGTTAGTTTATTTTCATAGAACCATTTATAAAGGATTTCCAAGTCATAATTTATTTGAGCTTATAACTCTCCCTCTGTTCTCCCTATATAACTTAGACTAGTGTCATCAGCAAACAGTGTCATCTTTCCATTTAGATTGAGATCCCCAATGTCATTGATGTATATCAAAAATAGAATGGGCCCTAGAACAGATCCTTGAGGCACTCCTGATTTTATAGGGAGACGAGTACTGTTTGAGGAGTTAATTTTTACGGTCTGGTATTGGTTTCTTGAATAGCACTGGAACCACTTTAAGGCTATTCCCCTTATGCCTGCAAGTTCAAGTTTTTGTAGGAGGATCTCATGATTAACAGTGTCGAATGCCTTTTTAAGGTCAATAAACAGTCCTGCTGCAATAAGATTGTCATCTAAAGCTCTTTGTACTGGTAGAATGTGTTCAATCACAGCATTAGTAGTGCTTAGTTTACTTCTGAACCCATATTGTCCTTTGTACCAATAACTTGTAGAATCTAGAAAATCCAGTATCCTAACTTTAACAATTTTTTCCATTATCTTAGCTATCACTGGTATGATACTAAATTGGCCTATAATTTGCAGGTTGTACAGGGTCACCACTTTTGAATATTGGCACCACCCTTGATACTTTACAGAAGTCTGGCACACTGCCACTGCTTAGAGATATATTAATTAGCTCTCTGATATAATTAGAGAGCCCGGTCTGACAACTATTAATGAGTTTATTGTCTATACTACCAGTTTTGTTTCCATATGCTTTTTGTGTGGCGATAGCTCTTGACACCTCATGCTCGTTAGTTGGGTACAGGAAACAGGATGGCTGTTGACTTATTGATGGTGGAATTCTCATTGGTGGAGTATGAGATGCTGGTAGCGTGCTGACTAACTGATTAGCTATTTGCGTAAAGAATTCGTTAAAGGAGTTTGCTATTTCCATGTCCCCTGTGACCAACAGTCCATTGCTTATTAGTTTGGAAATACATGTTTCTTTACGTTGTGGTACACCTAGTATATCTTGTATACATGACCATGCATTACGGGAAGAAACGTTAGTTAGTCTGGACTCATAGTATTTTGACTGTAGTTGGCGCTTTTCTTTCCTTACCCGATTACATAATGCTTTATAGTCAAGTTTTGTTTGTTCAGATGCTGTTTTTTTTCTGGCCTTGAAAAATAGTGCCTCTTTCCGTTTGACTATATCTAAAAAGTTTTGCGTGACCCATTTTTTCCTAGCATCTTGTGTAGTTTTGCAATGCTTTCTAACATATGAGTGGCATAAAATTGCTTTTTCTACATAATCTAAAAACAATGTACTTAATTTATCAATATCTGTTACTTCCCCAGCGCTTTTGAATGGGTTTCTTACAAAGTAATTATTAAGTTTTTTATAGTCAATACACTTAATATCCAGGTTAGTGCAGTTTCTTATGGTATCTGGATTATCTAATTGCCTATCTAGTTCAAGGTCACATATTAAGAGGTTATGGTCACTAAGGTCATTGAAAACATTTGTTACGTTTATATTGGCATTATAAATATTACTGCGTATGTGATCTATTAGTGTCTGAGCGGTGTTTGATATCCTCGTAGTGTACAAGCTATTACACAGTAATAAATTATGGCTCTGTAAAAGGGATATGTACATTTCTTTGATACTGTCATTTTTCAAGAGATCAACGTTAAAGTCACCTATCATCAGACAATTTGTTGAAAGATTTTGATTAAGTAAAATTTCTAAGTCACCAAGGAATTTTTTGGAATTTTGAAGCTGGGGGTTGTATACGCCTATTATATCATATGGTTTACTGTTTTACTATTATTGTGAGGTGGGAAATGCTGTGTGTATCATTTACAGTTTTTTTACATATTACTGACCACTTTTTTTCACATAAATAGATAAACCCCCACCAGCTTTATTCCTTATGACATGATATGATGCATACCCAGCAATATCGTAATAATCTACATCGTTAACAGTTAGCCAATTTTCTGTAACAACTAGACAGTCAGCTTCTATCCTATTTAGTAACAATACAATGTCCTCAATTTGTTTTTTAGACTACGAGCATTTACATATAAATATCTTATTTTAGGGTTAGCAGAGGACTTGTTGCTTAGGAACTCTTCGACCGTTTCACAGCTTATTTCCTTTACGTTTGGCATCACATTGTTTTCGACATCCATAGTATAGTTTTTTAGAAGCACATACCTTACATCTTAAGAATACTGATGTACAGAATTATACTTTAATTGGCCTGACCCTTTAAGTTTTGTTAGAGGTTCATCACTGGTGACCAGGACGGGTTTCATGTCTCCTTCTTGCACCCTAATGAATATCTTGCAATCACTTGTCCACGTTGAGTGAATAATTCCTGCTTTTTTCAAGTCCCTAGCTTTCTTTGCAAGGGTAGCATTTCGTGTCGTGAGATGGTCACTGAAGTATATGTTCTTTTTGGGTCCTGCATAGCCTAGTTGGTGAGTGTCTAGGCCCTTCCTGAGTCGGATCGCCTGAAATAATTCCTCCTTCTTCCATCTGGAGACAAACCTTACAATAACTGGTCTGACCTGACCAGGTCTTGTTGGGAGTCGATGGACTACATCAATATCTTGTGATGTGATCGGCACCTGGGTGGAATACGTTTTTAAATAATCGTACATATAGATCTCGAACCCAACGGGCTATCGTCACGGTTTCCATTTAAACATGACGCCCATAAAATAGCCTTAACTGCCTTCAAAGTTTTTCGAAATTTGAACCCTACAGGGGTGGAAAGACATGGAATATGTTTTAGATAAATCCATGAGTGCTATCGAACCCGTCGATGCATAGAGTTGAATTTCCCTTTATGATGATCAATACGTAAATGCATGTAAAAAAATGCCAGAACTGTGAAAGAATGAAATATGTTTTTAAATTAATCGACTGTTAAGCTTTGACACAATGAGATATTGACGTGATTATCAGCTTAATTGGATACTTTTACACACGTTTAACACGTTTCGATTTTGCCAAATTCTATCACTAAAGACAGAACTGGTTTTCAGGTACCTCATGATATCTACCTTTTGAAATATAGATATTATTATTTTTTCTTCAGAATTATGTTTACGTAAGTATTAAAAATAATGCTCAATTTTTATTCTGAGCTAATAACTGTCAGATATCATGGGGAAACACAGTCATTGTAAACACTGCAAAACAGACGATCCAATAAAGCAAGTACGGTCATAAGAAAGTACATTATAGGGAAGTTTACATTTTACAATTATATCGTTACATAAGGTTGTACAACCTCTACGTGCTCAGCGACTGAATATTTTGTATGTTTTCAATAAACTTTCGACGGTACGTATTGAGGGCACTGTCATCAATGGTCGCTCTCGAAGTAAATAAGTCATCATACCACGTAAAGTACTTATACATCCGGGTAGTCTCTCATGTATAATGTCTGTCTTAACACTTGATGGACGAGCTACTTGTCTGGCGGCAAAGAGGCCGTACAATTGAAACAAATATTCGCTGTTGCGAGTAGGTAATACACAAGAGCAATGCCGCGGGTGGTCTTCCAGCTTATTTCACAACAAATATTGTTTGTTTGTTCGTCATCTGGGTGGTTCTATGCCAGTCATCCTCTTGCTACGAAGTTTTGTTAAGTTCTGCGTCCACCTACAAAGATTTTTACAAAAAAAATTTACAGCGAAGGTAAAATGAGGTAGAGGGAAATACAAGAAACCCAAATAATTGAGAGCAAATAAACTTTGATGTGCTATGCGTGCGCCTGTGAATGTTTCAGCAGAAAAAAAATGGTATTTTTATTGGGAAGCAGTACAGTAAAACGGAGTAGAGGGCCAAAGCTGGATACCCGAAAAACTTAGTTTAAAAAATCTGAAAAACTTGGTGAGTTGTTCTACGTGCGTTCGCTAAGTTTTCTGCTGAAAAAAAAAGTAATATTTGGACGGAGACGGTCAAATTGGAATTTTGGGGCAGAACTGGGTAGCAAAAATATTTTAATTTAATGAAAACTATTTTTGGTGAGTTGTACTTGCGCCCGCGAAGGTTTATACAAAACAATTTATATTTTGGGGAAGGTTGGAGGCAAATCGCGGATAGTGGAAGAACAGGCTACTCAAAAAATGTCGGGAAACAATTTTGCTTTCAAAATGTTTCTAAAAAGGATGTTAATGTCCCTTAACAACATTTTACCCCATTTAGCACTTTTCAAAATTGTTGGTTTCATAAATATTATTGTATTAAATTAAAAACCCCACAAACGAGGTTGCGGCTGTCAGGAGTGTAATATCGCGCTCTTGAAACCCACTGGGTGTTTTCTATACCTAAGTCAAAGCTCTATGTAGGCAAACTAAACCATTATATACAATACTGTACATGAAATATCGCTTACATGCAGCCACATTGGTCAAACGAGTGTTCCGAGTTATCATGAACTGGGTACTGAATTTCCCGAAAAGTTTTACAAAGAAGATTTTTCTTTCTAAAATTAATGGGATAAAAAATATAGTAAAAATGAAATGAAGGTAAATAACCAAAGATTGGTCAGAACTAAAAGGCTACTATTTTAAAGCCAGTAACAGAATATTACCCAAGTACACTTTTGTTACTTTTAAGAATGGCTCATCTCTTTGCTGTAACAGAACTGCAAGAAAACAATTGCAATGGCTCAATCCCAACAATCGTGGTTAAGGAGCATATGTACCTAATGAGTGAGCTTTATTGCTAGTGAACCAAGCTATCTTACGTGTTTACAGTTTGTTTTACAAGAAATGTACTCTTTAGACGAGTCTGTATTACGACTTTCAAGAAACAATGCATATGTAAACACATTTGTATAGCTTTAACATAGCAAAAATCATGTTGAATCTCCAGCACTTACAGATCTGGTATCAGGGATAGGAAAGTATACACTAATTCATGTCAGGTCCAGATCAGTTCCAGATCTGGCCAGATTCAGATACAAGCTTTTTTCCATTGGGGCTTACTGCAGCAGTTGCATTAAACAAGAGAATCGCCACTTTCAAAACATTTTAAAGTTTGTTGTAATAAAACTATTGCTTATATGTTTTAGTTAGTTTTATTCCCAAAATCAATAAACTCGCATTAATCACACTTATCTATGCATTTTAAGAGTAAAACTTTAGTAATAAGGTGACCAAATTTGCAGGTTAAGATATACGTAAATATAATGGAACATATATATTTCGACAAATGTAAAAAAATATATATATCAAATTTTTAATTTTGAAAACGTTAGCAAATTTTATGGAAAATTCATGCATTTTCAACTTATAATTTTTTTAATATTACTATGTCGAGGTAAATGATGATGCAATTCATTAGCAAGTCAGTTCTCTATCATAATTCCGTTGCATTTGTGATAACTAGTAAAGCTCGGAAAATATATATTTCTAATGGTTAAGAGAAGGGAAACAATTCAATGTTTGCTTGAGTATATGTCATTCTGCTCATTCAAACTTTCTTTTAATATTTACTTAAAACAAATTTTTTCGACTTATCCCACTTTACCCAAACATCACAGAATCACTTATGTGTGTAATAATATTTAGTCCTAAATATTTTTATGTATATGTATGTTGCACAGCTTCCTCTGATGTAAATTGATATGGTTAGAGAAGGTGATTTATAGCGAGAATGTTTCCTGTCAGCGTATTCTGCAAATCAGTGTATCGTGCTGCGTCATGTATTATTGGCCGACGGTTATGTGGCACAGTCTAGTTGTTTACAGACGAATCTCAGACGCTCAGTAATAGTTCACCAGAGTTATCATTGGCCCAGTCAAATAGTGACTTCGCCAGTAACGAAATCATACCGTCAGAAATTAATACATAGAGGTGCGTCAATTTCGCAAATACATTCCAGGTCAGGTTGAACGCCAAAAATATTTACTTCATAACCACGTGTGTGATTAGTTGGCGGCTGTCACGAAACACATTTGACTACTGCAAGCCAGTAGTAAATAAGGAAATGATTCATAGAGCTGTCGCTAGTAATGTTGTAAGCCAATGAATAATCGACTGTATCCAGAGCGTGTACAGGACTGAGCAATCTAGGCTACTGCCAGATGAATCCGCGAATTTGACGTACCTCTATTAATACATAACATTGAAATCTAGCAAACTGTCAACTTTTCCCGCGATAAATCACCTTCGCTAGGCATGATACATATAGCATTGCATATATTTTTTTAAACTGAATCTTATAAATGAGGAAAACAAAATAGTAAGTTACTCTGACGAAAATGTGCACTTGTATTATGGACGTGCAGGTATAATCAATATTTAACTGCACAATTGTTGTAAAAAGTGTTCGTGCCAATATTTGACAATAGGGCGGTCAAGATGCACAAAAACACACAAAGAGAGGGTGCCACAGCGAAGCCACCCCAGCTACCAAAACTCTTGGTACGCCACTGCAGTTGCGCACTATCTGTTCGCTAATTACATTAGTACTACATGACTGGATTAGCCTCCAATAATATATGTGTATATTAGTAGACAGCAGCTGCTAAATATGGCCGCTCGCTGATATAGTAGTTCCACATGATTGGCTAACTGATATGTAGTCTAGCCTCCAATAATATATGTGTATATTAGTAGACAGCAGCTGCTAAATATGGCCGCTCGCTGATATAGTAGTTCCACATGATTGGCTAACTGATATGTAGTCTAGCCTCCAATAATATCGATGTACTCTAGTAGACAGCAGCAGATTATTAGCTTCTCGCTGATGTAGTAATACCACATAATTGATTCACTGACCTGTGATATAGCTTATTGTTGATACAGTGATACCTAGAGATGATAATTTACCGCAGGAAAACTTGAATGTTTCTGGGTTTCAACGTACGTTCAGCTTAACAAAACATTACTGGCTTTCGCTTGGGCGTAGAGATGTTGCCCTATTTGATTAGCCACTAAGAATCCCGCTATTGTCATATTTTGAGTATGTTATTGGTCTGCAGGCAGCTACGTCGTGCCAGACGTATAACACCCAATCGTATATGTCACAAGAAATCATAGTACTTTTAAGGGTATGTTGATATAAAACATTTTCGCCACATACCATCATATGTAGTGATACCACGTTATTTTTTAACAAACTGCAATCCAGCCTCTAAAAATATCTATGTACTCTAGCAGACAGCAGCTGCTCACTGTCTGTTCGGAGATAAAACTAATACGATATGATGGTTTTACTGCCATGTAGTCTAACCTCCAATGATATCTGTGTGTAGTAGACAGCAGCTGCTCACTGTCTGTTCGGAGATAAAACTAATACGATATGATGGTTTTACTGCCATGTAGTCTAACCTCCAATGATATCTGTGTGTAGCAGACAGCAGCTGCTCACTGTCTGTTCGGAGATAACACTAATACGATATGATGGTTTTACTGCCATGTAGTCTAACCTCCAATGATATCTGTGT
>PNEQ01109619.1:0-29531 GCA_003012365.1 Medauroidea extradentata
AATATCTGGTCATTAAATAAAAATAAAATTTAAATCGTCAAAAGACTGTATAAATCACTCACCTGACCATGATAAGTTTACACTCAACCCATAGACAAAGTTCAAAACGTGTTCTGGCTCGGGGATAGTATTTGCATAGACAAAGTAAAAATAGACGATTCCAGCGCCGTCAAAGACTAATAAATTACATTTATACATATCTGTAATATGAAGCAGGCGGTATGTTACAGTACCTAAATTTTTGCATATCTTCAAGTACCTGTATTTTTTTAATGTAAAATAAAAAAGTGTAATTCTGTAACATCAGACACATACTTTTACTAAAAATTATTTAATTTGTATTGTTTGAATATTTTTTACTCTTGGCAAGTAACTACAGTATAATAGTCAAATCGCACTTTTATAAAAACTATGATACCAAAAAATACTTTTATTTGTGGGAAATTACTATTAATGTAATGTGTAAGAGTTGAATAGCGTTTGGTACAGTCATAGAATTACAAATTTTTAGGTGCAGAGCACCCTTAAAGTGAACTCTTCCAGTCAACCAGATCCTATTTTACGGTTAAATAGGTGTTGATTTTGGAGGTCCATTTTCAATTAAGGTTTCCAACCTCCAGAATGCCAAAACAACGAAGGCCTATTTGTGCATACAGTATTTGACAAAGTACCAAAGCAGTTCATCTACATATTGTATCAGCCCTCATCAAAAATGTCTTCCTCGATGCCCCTTTCAGGTTCACAGCCAGATGAAAGATTTGCAAGGATGTGTACACTAATTGTGGTACTAACTTTGCTAATGCGAGTTGCCATTTCTCACTACTGTATAAACATGTCACTATTCCTCCAAATGCACATCATATTGTTGACAGTCTAATGGGGAATTCAGTAAAAATAGTTCTTGGGAGGCCCTCTCTCACTTTTGGGAAATTAATAACCATCTTTACTCAAACTAAGATAGTGTTGCATGCTCAGTCCTTGGGCCCACTTTCTTCAGATCTAAATTATTTGGACGCCCTTACACCTGCTTGCTTCCTTACTGGCTCATCTATGACCACACCTCCCATTCACGACATTATAGATCGACTGACTCAACAGGTGGCAATTGGTGACAAAAGCCACTCAACATTATTGACAGCAATGGCACAAGGAGTACCTGCACACCCTAAAACCACATGGGAAATGGACCCAAAGTCTGGGTGAGCTCAACGTCAAAGACTTGGTATTTGTGAGAGAGGACAATCTTTCACCTCTTCAATGGCAGCTGGATCAAGTCATAATGCTGCCGCCATCAAGCTCCAACAGGGTAATCTTGAATGACCTGCAGGAAAGTTGTGTCATCTTCCTAATGAAAGTGACACATGACCAGCAAATGCACAATGTGCCTGAATGAAAATTGTAAAAGTTGGTTAACTATAGGTTTTGTAATGGACTGCTAACCACAGTAAGCTAAAGTGACCTTTATAATACTAAACATAATTTTACTCTAGCAACTACTGATTTGTCAAATCAATAATATAAGTATCTACTTCAAGTCATTAAGTTAAGCTTTAAGGATTCAACAGACTACATACAAGTTAAGCTCGTGTGATGTGGCTTACCAGTGTCTGTAAATGGGTAGCGCAAGTATGTATCTGTATGGGTGGAGGCTGGAAACTGGTCCTCCAAGTCTTCTAATTTTTGCAGCTGCCTCCTGAGGTTCTCAACAGGTGATATTGATGGTGAGAAGTCTTCCTCCAAGTCCTCTACACTACTGCTGTTGTTGTTGCTGGCACGATTCACTGCCGAACCTGGTCGTATATGTCCAAACAGCTGGCGTCTACAATGGCTGTTTACATTTCCATCACCAGTTCCTTCACAGCCAAGAAACATTTATATTGTATTGGCAGACAATGTGCTCTTTATTACCCTCTTATAAATAGTTATGTAGTTGTGTTTAAATTAATTAACCAAGACAATCATTTCAATGATATAGTAGCCAAATGGATATCAGAAAAAAAAAGAGAGGTGTAACGTTTAACTTGCAAACATCACTGCAAAAACAAAGGTCTAATTTGTGACGGACTTTCTTTTTAATCTTATGCATACAAATATATTTTCTCCATATATAATTAAAACATAATTTACAGCAGCAGATGAAAACAATGCACGGAAAATAGTTCTTAACATTAGCGTATACATCTGAACAATAATAGACAGCATTTTCCAATTATTACAAATTTAAACATTTATGGCCACACTAAAAATTAAATTATACTAAAGGAGTCTCATATACCAACATTGGTGGCATCACTGTTTTCTCTGGATCAGCTAGTAGGGTCATTAGAGCAATTATTTGGTTTACTGATCTCAGTAGTGATTGCTTGTTACCTACTTGAATTGGCACATAACTCACTATCAGAGTTAAGTAAGGCCTTGGTATAAACTACTGGATTAATGAATGGTAGCAAAGGTGATGGGTCTGGCTTCAAGGCCACATTTTTGGCTTAGAAAAAGAGGAAAATTAGACAGAAGATCACCTTTAGCAAGGTGAAGCATCCAGACTTAAATGTTTAGTGGTTACTACTGACGAAATGGTAGGGTCTGTAGTGCAATAATATAAGGGAATCCAGTTTCGTAGTAGCTTACTCTCTTAGCTCAGTGTACATGCCAGATGTTGCTGACGCTGTCATGCCACATGCCAAGCCTGAATTTATGTTAGTCTAGCTGCTTATCAATCACTGAGCAGCACAACTATGACATGAATGAACAAATTACTGAGCATTGTTTAAGTTGTCCAATGAAGCTTCACTCTATGATATTCGTTGTCTACGACTATAATCATCAGTGGATTTGAAATTGGTGACTGAGAAGAAAGTTGGAGATTCTGTGCCATGGCATGTTTAATCTAGACAACTGGCTACATAAAGTGGCTATAATAATGCCAGATCTATGTGTCACGACAGGAATAGCACTCCACTTTTCTCTCCTGAATGATGCCAGTATCTTAGGCAACATTGCTAGGTTACTGGTGCACTTTTAAGGTAGAATGCATGGATCCACTCACAACTGGGTCGCCAAGGGTTACAAGTGTCTCGAACCAGACAGAAGTACAACTGACGGTAAACAAGCACATGTGCAAAGGAAGTGCAAGGACTACACAATGCATCCTCCAGCTCAATTGCCAATGAAACAATAGACTGCCAAGCCTGTGCCTAGAAACACACTAAGGGCAGGAAACCCATTCTACCAAGCTTGGACATACTTGGATATACTGTAATTCAGGGTCATGTCAACCAAGACAAAAGTGACCATGGCAGTGACCAAACATTTCCTGTTACAGGTGCAATCTGTGATAGTGTCAAAATGATGGCAATAGGGTTCAAATTTCTCTCCTAATATCTCCCCTTCCATGTAGCAGCAAAGAAAATTTTTGTGGCAGAATGTGAATTTACGATAATAGCTGAAGTTTAAAAACATTTGGGAGGTGAAGGAGGGAGGTTGACAAAAAGAGACTGTAGGCTCAGGGCACCGGGTGTCACATTGTCATATTACCTAGCAGGCCGGACAAGAGGTCAAGGCTGCAATTAGGCTAGTGTTGGGAAACCAAGGAAAACAGCAACTCACCTCGCCCCCTTCCCCACTGTAGTGACACAATAATGCGGACAAATATGATACCTTGTTATGCAGTAAAACGGGTCTGTCACCCGTCAACACTTATTAGATCAATAACAGTCCAGCTTTCTGGGTCTCAAGTGTCAAGTCCCCTGGCGGGAGCCTGCTCGTCCATCGATACCATCTGCTTGATCAGTCCAACTTCGGTAAGGTTATCAACTCTAATTAGAAAGCAGCAACCCTGTGATATTTCTCCACTTAATTTACTGTATAATAATCTGTAATATTGTGCTCCACTTCTTAATTATTGTAATTTATTGTTAACGTTTTGTACTCAGTGTACCTGCTATTCTAGTAAAGTAAATGCTCATTTATCCGTAACTTTCTTAGTCATTTAACCCTTAATAATTCCATAATAAATCGCAGTGTAGCAACCAATTGTGCGAATCACCTTTGAAAATAACTTCAAGCTCTCGCAGCAAACATTTTTTAACCAACCTCTATTCCCCATTTTTCCATCTGTCCAATAAAACTTAGTTTAGTTACTATAATTGTCCAATTTTTGTTAAAAACCAATTAAAATTATTATCATAGTCAAATGCTATTTAAATACATTATTTCAATAGTTCAACAACAAAATAAAATCTAAGATTTATTATTAAAGTTACTGTTGCAATTACATTTTTATTTCTATATATTGTAATAATTCCTTTGTGTGTACCATAATTACATAATTTCACTTGGATAGTTAATAATTTTAACATTCAGCAATAAAAATAAATATACAGAATTTAAATTTGAAAAGTCAGTTCAAGTTTTCACAGCATTCATTCGATCACTAAAGCAAGTCCAGTATTTTCTTTAGGTAATGTTTCGTCATACTTCACACAGTTATTTAAATGATATTCAATACATAGTAAATAATAGCCGTAGTACGATTTCACTACCATATGGAAGGTAGAGTCCATGCAGTTATGCTTCCAGTCCAATTACTCACATCCGCAATGGTGGCGGCAACCCAGTTACAGGAATTTGCAACTTAGCCTACACTGCAGCCAACTTGAGCTGAAAGGTGTGTGCCCGTGTCTCACACCACCAACACAATTGTATAATACACAATACAGACGGCTGTGAATCTAGGTCGAGAAACAAGTTCCTCGAACCAAGGCACACACTTTCTTACTCCCACTCCATACAACCTACAAGGTGACGTAATATCTCACACTGGGACTAGGTAAAATAGTCTAGCAATACTGAAGTAAACTGGAGAAATGTCAATAAAGCTACGTTTATCTAACCAAAATTACACAGTGTCAATTATGAAAGGCGATCCAAAATACGTGAAATTAAACACATACAATTTAACAATGCAAAAATAATACATGCCATATGGCATTGGGGCATTGAACATCTCGCTGCCGAAGCGGCACCACATAACGGAAAACGGAATAATTACTTGAAAGCAGAAACAAAATGTGAAAGCTAAAGGATAAAGAGAAACTAATAATCAAATCAAAACATACCTAAACAAATACCAGAAGACACAGGTGCCGCGTCGGCCACCAGTTGATCTGTAGAACCATGCTGGACGAGGAGCTGAGGCAGAGTGACCGGAGGCAAGCGTCGGCGGCATGGACTAGCCGGCCGGGAGGGGAAGGGGAAAGGAGTGGGAAGACACGAAGATGGCAGAGGTCGCCCGAAGATAAACGAACATATGACGTCGGTAGAGAAGAGAGGGACTAACGAGTTCATTGGTGGGGGCTCGTAGGCGCACAATTCAAATCTTCTCAGAAACCAATATGGTCAGGAACACATAACACCACCAAGTTCTGAGGAAACATAATGAGGGTGAGCTAGCCCATCTCAGGTGATACGAGCCTAGGCTGACAACTTAACTAACATTACCATCCCATATGTTCAAAGACGTTTAGTTATTTCTTCAACTTTACTTCATTTCATAAATTTTCTTCACTGTCACTTTCCGAAAGGCAACTCTCATACTTCGAACAAAAATTCATTACGTTAACCTCTAACTTTCTTCAGTTGGTTTGGCATAACGGGATGTAGGGATTCATTGCTAAGTCACTAACTTTAAAGGGGATATTTTCTTCCATTCTCTTTTCTATCTTAGACTCACATTCTGGAGGACCCAGATTCAATACCCAGTTCCCGCCATCCTGATTTTAGTTTTAATGGTTTTCCAAAATTGCTCCAAGCAAATGTAGAGATGGTTCCTTATCACAGGTCATGGCAGACTCCTCTCCCAGTCCCTGTCAATGTACCAAACTGTGTCTCACCGTCTCAAAGAACCTCACTGTCAATGAGGGGCAGTCCAAGTAAAGAAAATCATTTTCAGTAATAATAAGATAAACTGTACCCAAAAAAAAAAATTATATATTATG
This sequence comes from Medauroidea extradentata, assembly GCA_003012365.1. Classification (NCBI taxonomy): domain Eukaryota; kingdom Metazoa; phylum Arthropoda; class Insecta; order Phasmatodea; family Phasmatidae; genus Medauroidea; species Medauroidea extradentata. Next base: position 5,997 of record PNEQ01109619.1, read on the forward strand.
AGGTATATAACTATACATAATCTTGTAATTTCTGGTGTTATAATCTTGTACTCTCTTTCAGCAAACTTCCTGTTTCCATGAAAATACTCACTTTGTAAGATGGGAGCATAAATTTATTGTTTTCAATTACATTTTAAATTTATTATGTTAGATTGATGCCTGTTGGTAGGTAGATCTGGGTATCTACCTGATGGCATCCTGGGAGCAGGGTGCAGGTGGCTCCATGAACAATGTCTTTGGTGCTGGACGTAGTCTCTGGTGTATCTAGTAGCTCGATCAGGTGACCTCAGTTATGAGCAGGCCTGTACGAGGAGAATGGGTATGGTGGTATTGCTGTGAATGGTACACATGAGAAGCAGCAGGGCCCAGCCCACAAACTCTCCTACCCTCTGCCAAGGCGACCTGCTCTCTATATTGTCTGGCAGCCCTCTTTCGGGGCACTAAGGCGTGAGTAGATTAAGGCGGGGGGGGGGGGGGAAGGTGTTCTAGTTTAGAGGCCGGAATGAATTTCCAAACGTCATGAAGCGCTAAGGGTTGGTTTGTGAGGTCTCTGTAAAATTCAAGGGAAGTTGTTTCTAGGGGGCAATGCTATTACGCCCTGGTGCCTACCACTGGCTGCATGGGATATCGGGGAGGGGCATATTGGCACCCTCTGCTTCTGCGATAGATGGTACTGGTTGAGAGGTGTTGACTATCTCAATAGGTGAGTCAAGAGATTTCGCATGTGGGGCATATTGGCCCCTCTGCTGCCGAGATCAGGCGACGTCGATTAAAGGCGTTGGCGATCCCAGGTCGGCTAGCTCAACCAATGATGCAAGTCCCAAATGCTGTTGGGAAGGCTGGTAGGGCTAAGATAGCTAAGGACGTAATTTAACTTGGCCTCGAAGTGAGAGGTCCTGGGCTGGATATGGAAAGGTAGGAGGTGAGGGTATGCGTAGATAAACCACAGTAACAATGCCGTCAAAATGGTGACTGCCAAAACGGCCCAGATTTCCTCTCTGCATGTATCTTATATACCCTGTGAGCCGGTGGTGAGAAGGAGAAGGAAAAATTGAAGAAGATAACATCCATGCTCCATCCAGGGCCAGGAGGTGCAGGATGGTACACACACACTGCAGCTGCACGGAACTCAGAGGATTGGATATGCCCACACACTCAGACAGCGCTTGGAGATGCGTGGAGGGTTCCCTGCATACAGGTGGAGACAGAGAGAGAGATATTTGGTCTGCGCTCAACATCAAGGTCTTTAGCGCTGCTGAGGTGAGTATGAAGCAGCACCGGAATGAAAGGGCAGGTGAAACTGAAGATCCCAGAGAAAATCACTGGCATCACTCGGCACGATTCCCACACGCAAAAATCCAGGGTCCAACCCTACCAGAGATCGAACCCGGATTGCCTTGGTGGAAGGGCGGCAGCAGTGCGACTGTCGGCCGTCCGGCAGGGCGGTGTGATGTCGTGGAGAAAGAGAGGACAGTGGCCGACAAGATCATGATGAGGCTCAATAGAGGAGATATGCCCACAGCGCACCAAAATGTAACACTTTTTCCTTGTTATCACTTAAAAGTAGTATGGTACCATAAGTTCAAGACACCACTGGACAGTTTTTCTTAATGAACACTATGCCTCAAAATTTAATGGTCTACATTTTTAGAAAGAACAATTAGCACAGGTGGCAAGACTATTTATAACGTTCGTAATATCTGCCGTGGTTGTGCGGCAGAATGCATGCCTTGCAACCTTAGTTCAGCAGAGTACACCTGATAACTATAAACACAGACATTCAACTTCAAGTAAGCAGTTTGTTCACCTTTGTTATCCCTTATCTGTTTTTCTTTAATTAGTCTAAGTTAAGACCTAGGGTTTTAAAATTTCCAGAAAAATGTGATAAAAGGAAAAAAACACAGGAAAGAACCGGTGTTTTTTTCCAAATTTTCCAGAAAAATTGGAAAATTTTCTTTAAACTCATTGTGAAATTATACTAATCCTGTGGCGGCCAAATAATATATACTAACATATATAAGGTAATCAAAATAAGAAGAAAAGCGGAGAAAAGGCCTATCCGAATCACTCCTAAGGTTTACTTACCATAGAGCATCTCATGCTTAGACTGCAGTACAGGGTTATATGGACATTTGCTCTCTCTTTCCAATGCACGGTAACTGTCATAAGCACTGTCCTTGTTTCAGCGCCCGTTGTTGCCAAAAATCCTAAAATTTTCACCTTGTAACTTTGATCTTAAAATTTTTGCATATTGTACAGCACCGAAACGTGCATCGGGTGATACAGTTTATCATTTACACCATTTAAGGGGTTGAAAAAATTACAAGGCAGCGACTCACACCACCCTCCCTCCATAGTGTCACAATAATGATGACATGCAATGCTGATATAACACTTTGTTATGCAGTAAACAGGGTCTGTCGCCCACCAACACTCATCCGATCAACAGTAGTCAATGCCATCTACATCAGTCCAACTTCGATAACGTTATCAGATTTAATCAGGTGACAGCAACCCTGCGACATTCCTCCACATAATTTGATGTGTAAATAAGCCATAATATTGCGCTCCCCTCTTTAAAAATTGTAATCTATTGTAACCTGTTTGTATTTATTATTTTTAATGAACGGCTAGCGAAATGTACTGCGACAATGAAATTTATTGTCGCACTAATGGCAACCTTCTGCTCTGACGACCAGAACTAGACTGGCAGTGCGGCAGCACCAGCTAACATTAAACATCTTTACTGCCAACTTTACAAACACAAATTGCTCTCTCAATCTTACAGGTAAATAAGCAACACTATAATACACATCATAAACATGAACATATTCATAAGTGTTCCATGTACCTGACGTTATAGTAAAATATATGCCTGTTTATAACTGTCTTAGTCCTTTAACTTTCAATAACCCACTTAACAAACTTACAGCGTAGCAAACATCTGAGTGAACCATCTATAAAAATAACTTTATAACAACACGCACTGATACTGTGCATGTTGCTGGTAGCTAGTTGGGCGGGTCTTTCAGTGGAAGAGTTACTACGCCTAGTGGAGGACTGACAAGCAGTATGCTGCGAACTGTTAAATATAGCTGAGTACACAGTGGAGCTAAAGAAACAACTAAGGCAGCAGCTGATCGAGCTTGACATGGTACATCAAACTCATGATGCAGAAAATGATCTCAATATTTTGTGTTGCTATTTCAACTTCAAGTGCTAAAACACTTGAAATTAAACATTACAAGTTTTTTAAGTACAATTTTGCTGGTAATAATTCTAGCTTATAGCTACTTCCAACACACATCCGACACTCAGAAAGAACATTAGCACTCCCTCTTGTTCAGTGTTTACCTTTTATTAAATTTAAGTTAAAAACACATTAATACTTTGAAAATACACTTAACCTTCTTTAATTACAAATTAATACTTCCCTACATAACTATACTGTAGTTAATCATCTGACTTTACTTTAGGTTTTCACTGAAAATGGACTTTCTATTCACTGTTTAAGCAATGCTTAATGACAAAGGGTGGTTACCACTTCATTCAGAAAACACATAAATTAAATACATCAACACAATAGTTTTTTTAATTGTATGTTCAGTATAGGGGTTTAGTTAAGTAGAAATGTGTCAAAATGCATTATAAAAATGAAGGAAAGTTAAACGTATATCATTCCTCGGGATTGTAAGAATAAATTTTGTGGGTTTCTGCTTTAGTAATAAATGAACAAGTACATTACAATTCCTTACAGCTTCATGTAATATTCAGCCAGAAAAGAAAAAACACAGTACATGAAATACCTGTAGATCTTGGTGGTTTGATTTGATAGTTGGAAGACGTAGATGACCTGGTATCACAATCAACTGCAGGAGGTGAAGAGACATCATCGTGACCTTCAAGCGACAGCTGACCAAGCAAGTTTTTTGGCTCCTGTACAATGCTAGGTTGCCTGTCGTCTACAATATTGGTGGTGCCCAAAGCTGAACTTGCTGCATTTTGAGAGGCGTTGTTATTGTCGATCACAACAAGGCCTTCAGGTGAATGTTTCTTTGTGCGTTTATCAGTGTCCACTCTGCTCCTACCAGCATCGCAGGCTAGCCTACGAAAGACAGTCAATTGCGGAACCTAAAGGAAATTATTATGTTCAGTATAACTTTATCAGCTCAACAAATACATACATAATTAAGCTACCTTACGCATGGAACGACACAACCAGCTTCAATACTCTTCAATGAAGTTACTTCTGTCACACAAAACTACGATGACCGTATGAGCTTAATTTCACTTGCATTGCAAAAATAAGACCACAAAAATATAAAGTCATACCATAAAATGCTAGGAACTATCATACTTGTCCTACCTCTTCTTTCAAAGACAGGGCAACAAGCTAATGAGTGTCAGAAATAAAGATTACACCGCTTCAAATAAACTATGCTTTAGGTACGTTAAAATTGACGCTCCGCCGTTACTGTTCCCGTTTTTGCGCTCGCCCCCCGAGCTAGTCCCTTTTGAGGTTAGGCCTAAGCAGTCACCATGCCCTCAGGTCCGCTCAGTCACTGAATTGTATATGTAATTATTCCCGATGCCTAGTACCTATAAATATTAGTTTAATCATGTTACCTTGCTTATGTAAATTAATCCAGAGTGGAAACTATGTGTTTTGTGATGTATAAGTATTTTGCACTGTATGTAAACAAACAAACTATGTTGATGGACACATTTTTCGTGCAAACTTAAAAACGTAAATAATATAAATAGTGAAATGTAAAATAAGCCTAGTGAAATTGTGTGTATTAATTCTTGAATATATTTTTCTTTACGGAACCATAATTTTCAAGTGGGACCTGAAGGTATAGTTACGTTAATTTCCCGAGAGTGGAGTGTGTTGTTTTGAGAAATATGTGGGTGTTGAGGTGGCATGCCTGCTTCAGAGCTGATGGCCACGCCCGCGCCGCCATCTTACACCTACCTAACGGAACTAATTCCCTCCCAGACCCCCTAACTTCGGGTATATAAGGGATGCCTCTCGCCCAGTTCTTCAGAGTTCGTTGGCAGCTTCTCTGAGCTCCCGTCTCTCAGCACCCCCGGCTCTGGCCAAACCCCTTCTCCGGGGTGACTTCTTGCAAATGGAGTCCCCCATCAACCAACCCTGGTAGTGGACTTCTTGCAAATGGAGTCCTTCTGAAATGCTCGAGGCGACTTCTTGCAAAGGGAGACCTCTGCCTTCCTTCACCATACCATTAACCACCTCACCTGCTGAGAGCCTGGAAGGAGGAGAGACTGTCATCCACCATCCGCGCCGCACGCGTAAAAGGGAACACACCCTACGTCCTAGTTACCACATCTTCAGCCACGAGGCACATAGCGGAAGTCGCGCTAGTTATCTATGGAAAGTTCCGCGGTACACGAGGCCAAGATCCCAAGCCGTTACAGTATCGCGCAGCATCCGAGTGTTGATCAGTAATCTCAAACGTAAATGCTAGTTACATGTGGTACATTCAAGTGTAGAAACCTGTGCACGTATATCAATTTTTAAGAGACCTGTGTAGAACCCGAGTATAGAGACCTGTGTATATTAAGTGTTAAGAGACCTGTGTAGCTTCAGCATCCGAGAAAATTGTGAACAAGTGCTGTATGTTGTGAAGTACGTGAATACAACTGCTTATTTGTAATCCCGTCTTTCAATCAATGTATCAGTGCACGCAGCACCCAAGCAAATTCATTCCTACTGAGACTCAACGATTGAGAGAGAATGCAGCTCAGGAGCGACGCCGCCAAACATGCGTGCCAATACAATCACCTAAACTTATTCCATCGCCCACCAAAATACAGGGGGCTCAGCTCTCTTTCATGTCTTTTTGTGAATGCAAACTCCAAGTCCGCTTAAGTGACATACACCTAGTTAGCGACGAGCAGGCGCCGCCGCAACGCAGATCACGCAAGCAGAAGCGTAATCCCGATTCGCTCAGCAGATTGTCACGGCACATGACCAGGAAGCCGCCGCCTATAATCAGTCAGCTAAAAACACCCAACAAAGGATTGCCGCCCCAGCCCCGCCGAGTCCAGCAGTTGCATGACGAGGCCAGCCCGAAACCCAAACCTCTATCTGACAGGAAGCAGAGGTTGTTGGAACTATTCTGATCAGGTCAGTGACTTAGAAACCTACCCCCAAATAAGTGAGATCCTCCCCCAGCTAGTGCTCGGCTCTCCTCGGCTTCACTCTCCGAGGCGCGCGCTAAACCGACCCACCTCAATTGCCACCTCGCAATACACACCCTACGGGAGAGGGTGGGGTTGAGTCAAAATGAATAGAATTTATGTTTTAACTGCCAGTACAACTTGCTATAATACCAAACAGTCACAAGTGGTACTTAAATTCTCCATACAGCAAGGAATATAGAAATTGTTTTCAACCACTTTGAGTTATAATAACATATTAAACGTAACAGTTCTAATGCCTTAATACATACGTAAGAAAATACTGTATTAAACAAGTTCCAATATTTATAACTTGTGTTGCATGGGCAAGACCCTAATACTGGTAGATGGAAAATATTGTTTGTAATAATTAGCACCTGCTCCTTGTGTCACGGTGAGAGGAGGATGTAAAATGGTGCAATCAGCTTTGAATGCTTGATAGCAGACAAGGCAATAGCATGGAGGAGATGAAGGTGTCTTTGTGAAACTTATGTAGCTACTCTGCAGTTAGTATTACGTATGATAGTCGGAGCCATCGATTCTGCTGATGCTCCAAATTCTTTCCTTCCAGTAAACTATATAAGCACTGCAAAGAGCAGAGAATGAGTTAGTCAGTGGTCAAGAGACCAGAGCACGTATGATCTTCATAATTTACGATATTTTTTCAGTCTATCTGCTAAGAATGCAACAACTTATGTAGCCTATTAGACTTTACTTCCATTTAACAGGAAAGAAAAAAAAAAAAAAAATATATATATATATATATATATACACACACACAAACATTGTGCATACATATATACATGCACGCACAGACATGCATGCACACACATGCGCACACACACATATAATAACTGTGTCAATATTTAGACCACAGTTATAAAACTACGCTTCAGTTTTCGCTGTTCATTTTAGTTCAGAAAGACCTTGGTACAAATGTAATTTGAAACTAGAAAACATATAATTATCTTTACAGATAAATATTATTTTAGCAGAACAGAACACTTATAAAACAATAACGTGCAATCTTTCTAGACTGTAATTACAGTTCTTTAGCCTTGTGCCAACCTCTTTTGAACTCATGAAAACAGGACGTGACCTTTCACACAACTCACACATTTTATAACACTAGACTGGTAGCTAAAAATGCCGCAGAGAGACATCAGTTTTCATTACCTGCGCAAAACATTCACTGCCTTGTCCTTTTTTATGGTACGTTTATTCTCCCATCCACTTTTAACTCCAGCTGTCAAGCACCAAACTCAGTGGCAGCTAAATTCACAAGTGGTATGGATGTGGTTGGCAAAGGTTGAGATAGCTAGCTGTGCATGCAACCTGATGTGAAGTAAAATATATTTTATAGCCAACACTCAGTTGAATGTCAAAAATAGAGATTTCTGTGTATCCTTTTCATTAATAAAGTTACAAAAGGTAAACGTAAATTATTAACAAACACAATTGTGTTTTTTGCCAGGAGTAACTGTTTGCTTGCTAACCGCTGCAAAAACCACAGCGTGTGCTGCAATGCAATTATGTGCTAGTGAAATATCTATTCAAAGAACACAGAAATATGGCAAGTTAGAACACAACACTTCTCGTATCACTCCTCAGGTAAAAGTGGCATGCATTTTTACAGTGAACATTAATGATCCAATGATCTTTGTTATGTTCCAGTTCTTACTGTATGTGTACAAAATGTGTGTGGCCTATTGTACATATGAGAGCTTCACTCTTTAACTTGCAACACACCTTGCCACATAATCCTAACTTAAGGCACAGCATTGCAACAATCTCTTTTTTTCCAATTGGCTGGAAGTAATGAGTTTGTAACGTCATAATGGTTTTCTGAACATTGATGTTTTCCTCAAAACCTTGGTTTCCGACAGTATTTTCATCTTAGTTTGATGCGACTCAGATGTAGGGTTCTAGAACCTTATCTAGGAGTTAAAAAAACAGCAGCTCGAGAGACTGGCACCTCATTAACCCCTAGGAGCAGTAAGCAGGTGGCTTCTGTAAAGATTATGTTCAAGGCTCATAGTAGGTGCCCAGTACCTCCAGTGCTAGGAAACAGAGACCTATATAACCTACCACTTGCTTTTCGGCAGTGGATAATAGCTGAAGCATAGTCATGTAGTGGTAGTGCAAATTGGCACAATGGTTGACTAAGGATAATTTGCACCACGTGCTTAAAATTTGCTATGCAAGATAGCAGGAATGGCAACCCTCTTTCTATGCTGCTTCCTTCCCTTATTACTGCAAATTTTGGTTATCTTCCCACAATCTTGGGTGTCAGGACTAAAATTTGGCGATATTTGCATACTACCGTATTTGCCGGTGTAAATGACGACCCTGCACATAAGACAAGTCATGGTTTAGAAGGTACAAAATCTTGAAAAAAGTAAATTATTATTTTTGAGAAATTTCTGGCTGAAAAAAAAAATATTTGTACTTACATATTTTTCTGCAGGGAATTTCTAAAAAACAAATATATATATATATATATATATATATATATATATATATATATATATATATATATATATATTTTTTTTTTTTCCTTCAAGATTTTGTACCTTCATAACCATGACTTGTCTTACGTGCAGGGTTGCCACTGACCACTATATGCTAACTTGGCAACGCCAGACTGAGGCCCGCCACGTGCTACATGGCAACGCTGGGCCGCAGCAGCTGCTTGTAAAGTCATTGCAATCCTGTGCGCCGTTATCGCCTGCCAGCTAAGCCCTAGATATATGACTGTGTGGTAAGGTACCTAGATCCTAGTTTTCTACCCCAGAGGTTGCGTGTTGGAGAGACAAAGGATCCAGGTATGCGCTCCAGTTATATTGATGTCCAAGCAATGCACAATTCACTGCGAGAGTTGTCTATGTAATGAATATGACTCATCAAAATTATGTACTGTAAATATTATCAAACAGGGCATTTTGTTTTGATTTGTGACAGTAAACACAATCTTTACAACAGCATACAACTCTGCAGTTTACAGCTTAACTTTCTAACAATTTTTAGGTTACCAAAAACTTTTACACTTTCATACAAGACAACTTGGAAATTTTTGAAGGAAAATTATGTAAAAACAGTTGTCATACACTGGCAAATACAGTATAAATACAATTGGCATGAGAAAAAGAGTGAGGTAGTTACGAGCTAAATGTAATAAAATTCCCATGGACAGCTTCCACGAGCCTATGCAAGGGCACCCTGGTGTGGTGCCATTAATTAGTGTGTAGCTCCCGAGGTAACTCGTGTACACCCTCTGCTAGTAAGATAAACTATGCTGCTGGATGGTACAAGTTCGTCCATCCTTGCTGGTGTGCAAGGTGGGAAACCCTCTAAGTTGCGGAGAGCTGTGTCCTGGAATTCACGTGGAGTTCTGTCAGTGTTTGTGAGTAGCACGAAGGAAAATTAATTTAAACTTGTGAGTCCTGCCACAGGATGAGCAGTCCAAGGTAAGAAGTATTAGTAGATATGTGGGCACGTGGGTGTAAAGTAGTTGGGGAAGAATCCACAGAGTTCAGTGGAGCTGAGTTTATTGAGAGGAGGTTACATGGCCCCAAACCTGTATCCAAGTCAAGTTTACCTGTCGACAGACTCCCAGACTGCCAAGTACAATGAAGGAACCAAAAGGCAAAGGAGGCCTTGGAGACCAGTGGTTAATAATATAAACTGGGTGATATGCACTGGTTTGGCAATAGAAGCTTTGTGGCACGTAAACCAGCTAGCAAGCAGGTGGGCTCAACGTGAGGCTGCCCCACCTTACATACTCTCTAAGCCAAGATAGAGAGGGAGTACGACAGAGTAGCGGCTAAGAATACACAGGGAGGCTACAGGCTTGCTACTTGGCAAGCAGCAGCCAAGGGGTGTGTCTCAACTGCCCCTAAAACTCTGAAGTGCTGCTGTATAGTGGTAGGCAGGTGACAGCACACATATATGCAGCTTTCCTGCAGAACAATTACTTGTGTGCCTGAATGACGGAACAGAGAGAGGAAAGAGGAGGCTAAAAGTTAAAACGGTAGCCCTGGCATGTTAAGTTCTCACAACAGGACTGCATAACAGTCTGTATTAACAAAGTTTTCTGACACACTGTTGTAGCAGTGTGTTTAGGAGATATATCTACTGATATTTGCACTCCCATTGTAAGACTCAAGATAAGGTGGTGCATCCTATAGTTGCTTTTAATATACTTTATGCTGGTCTCGCATTTTCGTACCTTAAAGGCCAGGCCTGCCAGCCTACAGCCTTGAAATTAGGGATGTTGAAATTACAATTACAGACAATTATGGAAAACAAGTTAATATACAAAATATTTGATTATTTGATACAATATATTCATAATCTAACATAGTAAAATTATATTTCTTCAAAAAATATATAAAAGTATTATTAAAAATTATTTTGCAAATAAACAAAAACAAAAGTACATACCTAATAGCAAAAAGTTACTAATTTATTAACATTATACTTTACTAACATAAAGATTTAAAAATTATACACAAAACTTTTATAATCTATAACTACTTCCAAACATAAATAATTTTTGTATTTATTTAATGTGTCATAATTATGCTCGTGAATTCCTCTTAACTTCTTGTTTTGAACATAATATTAATTTTGAACATGCTGAACCATTTTATGAAAAATATCAAAATTCTTAAATTTTCAAAGTAATAATGCAAAACTAAATAAAGAAATAAATAATCTTAAAAAAGCAAAACTCTTGTTGAACAAGTAAAGGCTAAAAATGAAGAAATTATTGATTTATTATATTTTGAAATACGAAAAACTGAAAATAATAAATTAAACCTAGGAAACCTGATATAAAATTATTATATCGTAATATAAATCATCTAATTGTAAATATACTATAAAACATAAATATATTATAATTGGGTTCTAAAAAACTTAATTTCATATAATATATTTAAAACTTAATTATATATTAAAATAACAATTTAAAAAATATACAAATATTTAAAAAATTATTTTGAAAGTAAAAATAAAATCTAAAACCCAAAAACCAGTACATACCTAATAATAAAAAATTTATAATTTATTAATATCATTCATTATTAACACAAATATTTAAAAATTATATACAAAACTTTTATAATCTAGTATGAAATAATATTTTTTATTATATTTGTTATTTTTATACTTCTAATTTGCTCAAAATTTTCAGAGCATTGCGTTACCCTCTCTGAAGAAAACCATATTTTTATTCATAATAGCATTTCAGGGTCCTTGAAGAATAACACTGTAAATACCAAAATAGTGTTTATAATTTGAAATAGTTGTAATTATTCATATTTTATTATTTTTATAGTTTTATGATGGTTGTATTATTATTATTATTATTAAATTTCAATTAGATAGTGTCTCCATGGTAATTTATTAATATTACTTTTAAGAATACATATATATTTTATCATCTTCAGGACTCAATGATTTTTTCTTAGTAATTAGTACATATAATTCAAGATTTTTACCTCTTATAAGATTCATATTATAGTATTATATTTCTTTTTTAAACAAAAAGGTTTTACATAATCATAATATTAATCTCCTTATTAACTGCAGCTTTTAAAATAGCTTTTTTTTTTTTTTTAATATTACTTTTGACATTTATAGCATTCATTTTAGATTTTAATCCCAAAATATTATCTCATTATATTTCCATCATTTTCATCTCTCATTTTGCCAATATCATTTTGTTTATTTGTGGAACATTACAAATATTATCTTTGTCATAATTTGAAGTATCAAAATATTCTATCATTTCTTTAATATTATCGTAAAAGTTGTCCATTTTTATGTAATATATGAAACTATCACTGTCCATTAAACATAATTCAATATTTCCATATATTGGCTTCATAATATTAAAATGGAAACTGTACATTAAAGTTTTTTATAAATCTAGTATAGTCACTCCAACATACAGGTATTGGTTTATTAACATATAATTATGTTTTATTCATATGTATTCTGATATAGGAATCAGTAAATATAGGTATTGCGATTAATTTTTCCACTTGTTTTACACTTGTAGAAAATATAATATCAACTCTGTTGATATTTTACATAATTTTTTCAAAAGCTGAATTCTACTTTAATTTATAAAAATCTTTTTCAAAACCTTTTAGGCATGTGTTCTCATTTTTGTGTTGAAACCAATATACAATTTCATCCAATTCGATTTTTTTTTTTTAATTTTAACACTGTGTATTTTTTTTTTTTTTTTTTTTTAATTTCATTCCAAGATAAATATGGCTTGAGATTTATATAATGTACTAAGTATTTTTCTTTATTATATAAAGTAGTTAATAGTTTTATTTATTAATTTTTTTTAGTTTTGATCCTTTTCGTATTTTATTTTTGGAAGCAAGAGGGAAATATTTACGCAGATCATGTTGTGCCACTGGAAAGACTGTTTGTGCCTTCCTTGGTCCTCTGGTCAAGTTTTTTTGTGTACCATTTGACTGCTTGGTCTCGACGATCCCCTCACACCCCTCCTTTGATTTCGAGCTTGTGATTAGTGGGGAGGTGGGGAAGTGGGGAGGAAGGAGAGGGTGGGGTGAGGATGGTGGGGAGATAGGGAGAAGAACGACGGTGTGGAAGGCAGGAACATTCCGTGTTGAACGGGTAAACTGATTACAAGTGGTGCGGCATATCGACGAGTCGCTGATGCGTGCTTTGAGGTGATCTAAGTTTTCGTATGATAAAGAAGAACGTCGGTCTTCACTAATGAAGAGGACATTTTGACGTTTGGATATTCTCTTTTGCATGCAGCTGGAAAACTACTACGTCTCTGGGGAGACCTTTCCATATGGATTGTTGTGATTGATCAAGACTGGTCGTCATGGATATAGAAAGAAGGTGAATGGTAAACTTTCTGGGCGACAGTGAAGGTAAGAAGAGTATGTACTTTATGTGTAGCGGATCAAGGAATATTATTGCAATCAATATCCTCCATGGAAGTGTATTGCACACGTACGTTAATTTTGGCGCATTTAACCATCCTCGCTCTTTCGGAGGCCTCCTATGTTATTGAACTATAAAGAACTATATAAATTCTGTGTCTCGTATCGCTATTAGGGTAGTCCTGCTCTCCTTTCTTTCGTGAATACGTATTTATGTATTAGTGATCGGGTGATTGTATGGGGACTCTGAACCCATTATGAAGGACTTCATTTGGATTTTTATTGGTCTCGTTGAGACGTATTTTGTATATGTATTTTAGAGATGATGTCATTGAGTGTATCCTTGTGTTCTTAAGTTCATAACTTTTGTACTTAGTTATTTGGTATTAAATCACAGTGTATGAAACGTTGAATAATAGCTATCTATCTTTACATATAAATTGGATTAGGATCACAAGGGTTACAATGAAATACTTTTAGATATTCCAAATCAACTTTTAAAACACATGAACATTTGAAATATTTTTTTAAATTTATTATTTTTTGTTTCCAGTAATCTAAACCATCAAGTTCGTGATTTTTCCAAAAATTTTGATACTGTAACATTCGGCTCATGGCTCTGCCATATAAATTACATATTTGCATCTAAACATTCTTAAAATGAATTTACAATTTAGGATTCTAATTTTTCAGATATAGTGTTGGGTGTTGGCCTGGCAGCAGGCCATGTTAAATCATGCTAGATGGACAGCTTGATGAATCAACCACAGTCATGTGTTTTTTCCAGAGGTGCTGCAGTACGCCCGAGACGTCATTGGGATGACGCCTTTGCGTACATGACTCTTGGCCGGAATGAGTGAGGTAATATCTATTTTTAGACCTCTGGTCATCATGTTGCACTGCTGACTGAGGTCACTAAATGGGCCATATAATAGCCCCCCAACTGCGAAACAGAGTCAGTCTTGAAGAGTCCTCTGGGAGTCTTGTAGAGTCTTGTCTTTTGAAGCCTTCTGAAGTGTGAAGTGAGACCCGAGTGTGGTGTGAGTTAGCATCTGCGTCAGCGACCCAGTGGCGTCGACAGACGCCATGAGAAGTGATGGGCCTCAGAAGGGACAGACACTTGGGGTGTTGTATCGACGCAACGGAGCTGACAAGGTGTGGCGTCTCTGGGATGGCAACACGGCGATGGTGGTCGGTGTCGAGGCTGAGTAACATCAGCGGGTTGCAGAAGGGACAGACAACACTTGGAGTGTTAAATCAACAGCAGTAGTGAAGGTGTTGGCGTGATACAGATTGGAGGTGAGCTGTGGAGAACAACACTGGAGGTGTCGTATCGGCGAGAACAGTCACTGGAAACTTAGGGGAGTTCGCTATTGGTCGTGCTAGAGGAAGGTGTTATGCTTGTGGAGAGAGACTGGTGAAGACATCTTTGTAAAGTCAAAGTCTACTGCAAGGCTACAGGCTCATTCCTTCGGAGCAGTATTGGGCGGAATAAGAGGACTCGTGCTGCGGGTCGACGGACAACAAGGAGGTACGCAAAGGGAGTCGAACCGAAGACCTCAGGAGTGAAGACAGTGGTGCAGTCGGAGTACTGCGCAGCACGTGGCGAGCCATAACCACTTCAGACTGTTAAGGTTAGGCATTGTCACTATTTGAGAAATTGTTGATTGGATATGACTGAATTATTGTGATTTGTAATAATTAATTAATTAATTAATTAATTAATTAATTAATTAATTAATGGTAAACATTGATGATCTTAATTTTCAAAGTTCATTAAAGTTTCTGTGGTGCAGTAGTAATCGAGTGCATAATTAAGGGTGTTGTGGAAATTCTAGTTGATTGCCATTTTCTGTATTTTTGTAAGCTTTGTGAGCTAGTAAATCATTAACTTAATTCAACTCTTGTATTTCAAATTATAAGACCTCTATCCCAAACAGTTCAGAGAATTGCCCAAATCAAAGTTTTTGCTAAACTTGTAACAAAAGAAATATATACACTAGACCCCCGATTTCACGAACCCTGGATTTTACGAAGGTAGCGATTTTACGAATATACTCTCGGGAACCGTCAAAAAATCGAAAAAAAATTTATTATAAAAAAAAAAAACGAAAGCTGTTGAAAAATGTGACGGCGCACGTCTGAGAGCAACGTTCGGCCGGTGAGCACTATGTACGTTACACAGTTTGTCTATCCTCATTTCTTTTTAATAAAGTGAAAGCCAACTCTTCGTAGATAACAAGGCAGTGACAGCTAGAGTTACATGCTTGTCACACAGCCGGCAGATCACCCCCCTCACCTACATACCTTCCAAACATTAGCGTGGGAAACAACTTGCAATGCGTTTCCCAGGGAATTTGAATCTATAGCCTCGCCCCCACCCCCCACCATTGACTGAAAAATATCTAGCAGACATCCAACCTCAAACCCTCCCCTTCCCTTAACCTATATTAGCTCGCTTTCACACGTATATAATGCCGGTAAAGGTAAAGATAATCTCTATTACTGTGTGCACCACAGGATTTTTCGTATTCCCACCTCTACCCGCACCCAACCACTGAAAATGACAAATAATCACATTTCTTGTATAAATGTAATTTTTAGAGTTTTTAGTAGTTTATTAAATTTTGCTGGTGAAGTGAGAAACTTCTTGAGTTGCAATCTCTTCCAGGCTGTAGGATTTCTGGCGCCGACGCTGTGGTCAGAGTATCGGCGACCTAATGAAATTTCTCCGTGAGCACCTGTCCTTTGTCTGCGTGAGAATACTGCGCCCTTGGCGGAGGGAAGGGAGAGGGGGGGGGGAGAGAGAGAGAGAGAGAGAGAGAGAGAGAGAGAGAGAGAGAGAGTGTGAGTGTGTGTGTGTGAGTGAGTGTGTGTGAGTGTGTGTATGTGTATGTGTGTGTGTGTGTGTACGTATGCGTGCATGACTGCCAGCTAAGTAGAAGCAAGACAAAGAAAGAGGGTGGGACGTGTTTTCAGCACTACAAATCAGCCAGGCGACCATTTGAAAGTAAACACAACTGGGCAACGGGTAAGAACGGCATACGTGACTAAGTTTAGACTCATTGACGGCACCGTTTTTGCATTAACTCGACTCTTGCCGTGGTGTGTTATCGTTAAAAGGGCACAAGTACCGAACATAGTCCAGCAAAAGGCTTGTCTTCAAACTTCACTTGATTTTTTTTCTCATTATTTTCGTGTTGCAAAGGAGAGCACACCAGCCTGTCGGCCTCCGTAAAAATGGTGCGTGCGACACTAATTTTAGTTTCTTTTGACAAGAGTCTTGTAAACCTTTTTAGGTTTATTTTTCCACGCAATGCTACTGACGTCAAGACTACACGAGCACGAGCAGGCATCCGTGCTTTGTGTTTTATTATTTTTGTGACATGGATTGGTGGTATCGATCGTTCGTAGGTGTGATTTTAATCAGAAGACGTTTGTCTATTGATACAAACTTAAATTGAAGTTATTATTTGCTGTTTTTCGTGTGAAAAGATATGATGTCAGACTATGTATTCGCAAGAACACTCGGTGCTCGGTGTTTATTTACAAAACGCCACGAAAATCGAGATCCCACTGGATATACTTTGCGGAAAAATGCCATTTTAAAATTTGGTAAAGGGGTTGGGGGCAAAATTGGCCTCAATCGATTTTACGAAGGTAGCGATTTTACGAATGTCATAAATGGAACCGTCAGTATTCGTAAAATCGAGGGTCTAGTATATATATAATGTAAAATTATTTTGTGAAAGTTGCAGGCCAATAAATTGAGAATAATTGTTGAGTCATATTATGTTATTCCCTTTAATTTTTTTATATATATTGTTTTCTTTTTCTTTCAGCAGTTGTTTTTTTTTGTTTTCATTGTCATGGATGAACAGTAGCAAATGTATTTGGTGCATTGAAAGCGAATATTAAATGTGTGTAACTGATAAATTCCAAAAGCATACTTCATGGAACATTTATTAATCCTCTGGGCCGGATTGTGAAAGATCTAGCATTTGTTATTCTGTGAAGACTCGTTGAGAATTGGAAAACAATGGAGAAACTCTTGGCGAAGAAAAGGGTTATAAAATAAAACATTACTCATGCATAGAACGCTCTTGCTATACTTGCGAGTGGCGACACGAGTGGAGCTATAGTACACAAGAAAAGAGTGCAATTAATGTTAGACGAGGTTGACAAACTACTGGTGGATTTTAGCAATCCATTAAATGAGCACTACATTAAATGATGAGGACTACACAACACATGAAGATGATCTCGGTGAAGCACAAGATCGAGTGACGGGACATACTTGTCAAGATCCATGAAGTCATATCAGAACAGCATGACAATTCGTCGTTGAAAAGTGATATCAGAAGTGAGGTTAGATTGCTCAAGTTACAGTTGCCAGTGTTTGGGGGAAACTTGCAGGACTGGATATCCTTTAGAGACCTATTTGAATCTGCTGTTCATAGTAATAAGAACCTTTCGGGAGCTCAGAAACTACAATATCTCAAGGGGTTATTACAGGATGATGCAGCTGAATTATTTAAGTCTATTCCCATCAATAGTGCCAACTATCTTGAAGCCTGGAATATATTAACTACAAGGCATGAAAACAAGCGTGAGTTGGTGGATGCAACCTTGAAACGTCTATTTTCACAACCAAAAATTCAGCATAAGTCTGTAGGTATGTTGTGTCGCATGTTGGACAATGTTGTTGAGTAAACTAGGTATCTTAAAGTTCTACAGCAGCAGGTCGAGCACTGGGATGCAGTACTTGTGTTTGTTGTAACGGAAAAGTTAGATAGTGATTCCAGAAAAGATTGACAAATGTCATTAACCTGTGATGAATTACCAAATTTGAAAAATTCATGCAATTTCTGGAACATAGAACCCTTGCACTAGCTGCAACAACTAGTTCAAAATCAAAAACTGTTGCTGGTTCTACCAATAAAATTCAAGGAATTAGGAATCTTTCAGTTTTGCATGGTACTACACATGAGCATACTTCTGTCAAATGTGCTGAAAATCACGCTCTGTACAAATGTCCTGAATTTTTGGCCGCCTCAGTCCAGGAGAGGTACGCATTTGTTAAAGACAAATGGTTGTGTTTCAACTGCCTAAGCGCTACTCACATGTCACAACAGTGCTATTCATCAAGGACACCACAATACACTGTTACATGAAGAACCAGCATCAGATGAACTTTCCAAACCTACACGAGCAGAGGTGTCATCTCATCATTCAATGTAGTCCTTCCTCTCGAAGGTGGTGGTGTCAACTGTATTAGTTCAGGTTCAGGACTGTAGAGGTAACTCAATCAGATGTCGTGCTTTACTTGACTCTGGCTCAGAATCTAGCTTCATAACTGAGGATTGTGTGCAACTACTTGGCTTAAAGAAGCAGCCATGGAATGTTACAGTGTTAGGCCTAGCATCCTACAGCATAGGTAAGGTCTCTAGCCTTGTTCAACTGAATCTTCAGTCTAACCCTAACTGCACACCACTCCCAAGTGTGAATGCTCTTGTGATGCCAAAATTGACAAGATGCCATCCTCAGGAGTTTATTATTCCCAAGGCCTCCTGGTCCCAAATTAAGGGGCTGAAATTAGCAGACCCCACGTATAATACTCTGAGGAAAATGGACATTCTTCTTGGTGGCGATATTTTCCCACTTCTACATCGACCAGGACGCTGCACAGGAGAAGAGGGTTCTCCCATAGCAACTGAAACTGATCTTGGTTGGGTGCTCTCTGGTAATATTCAGAGTGACTCATCCCCATCATCTGTAACCTCTCTGTATGTACTTTATGATGATGTGAACAGAACTTTACACCAGTTTTGGGAGTTAGAGGAAGTTTTCCCTCTGCCTTCACACTAACCAAGGAAGAATCCTTATGTGAGCATCACTTTTATGTAGATCATGAACACCGGGAAGATAGCAGGTATGTGGTGTAATTGCTATTTCGAGAAGATAAGTCAGAGTTTGGAGAGTCGCTGTCAGTGGCAGTGTCACGAATGTGCAGAATATAAAGTCAGTTATAGAACCAACCAACCAACCAAACATGAACAGTATGTAAAGTTTATGGATGAGTACATTGCCTTAGGTCACAGGAGCCAGTTCCATCAAACAAACTGAAGAAGCCAAATGGTGAGATGGGTTACATCCCTCACATTTCAGTGTTTGCTAACTGTAACATATTGTGAAAACTGTGCGCCATATCTTGCCATTCAATGTTTGAAACAGTTAGCCAAGGATGAACAAGATAACATTCAATTGGCGGCGCCAATCTTGATGAGCGACTTCTACGTTGATGATCTTCTGTCTGGGGCAGACAACGTCCAAGAAGCCTTAGAATTACAGAAACAACTAATTTCCCTCTCAAGTCGAGGTGAATTTCAGCTGAGACAGTGGGCTTCAAGTGCACCAAAAATCCTTGAAACTGTATCAGTTGAGCTACGGAATTCTGCAGTATCTTGGAATTTCAACGAAGATAATATGGTCAAGATATTAGGACTTGTGTGGCATCCTACCCTGGATCAATTTGCATTTTTGTGTTCACAATCTAAACCTAAGGAAGCAATCTCTAAGCATCTTATAATGGTGTTTGAACCATTTGGCTGGCTTTCACCTGTGATTGTTCGTGCAAAGGTTTTGCTCCAGTCTGTATGGGAGCTTTCTTTGGATTGGGATGATCCCCTTCCTGATGAACTGTGCGCAACCTGGAATAAGTTCATCAGCGAACTTCCCCTGTTCGGCGTAATATGTAATGATAGGTGGCTTTTACTTCCTAACCCTAACAGATGTGAATTGATAGGATTTTGTGACGCGTCAGAGATGGCCTATGCAGCTGTAGTTTATTACGCTCACATTACCATGGTGGCACAGTTTTAGTGCGACAAGTGACTGGCAAAACCAAGGTAGCACCACTCAAACAGATTTTCATCCCACAATTGGAACTTTGTGGGGCCCTGCTTCTCTCAAAGTTGTTCAATGCTGTGCAGCATGCATTATCGTTGGAGGAAATTCACATTAAAGCCTGGACTGATTCCACTATTGTGTTGGTATGGTTGGCATGTCCTCCAAGACAATGGAAAACATTTGTGGCCAAAAAGGTAGTCGTAATCCAAAGTCTTGTGCCCTTAGATCAAAGGTTTCATGTAAGCAGTGCTGACAATCCTGCAGATTGTGACTCTCGGGGGTTGTTGCCAAGTGAACTTGTTTAGCAACCATTATGGTGGTCTGGTCCACCATGGTTGCAGAACCCCGATCCCTTGAGAGCCAGTGAAAGAGTTCAGCCTAATCAACTCCTAATGGAACTCGAGAGAAAGGTAACAGTGTTTAATGTGTGCATCAACCCTGAAATTGCATTGTTGGATAGGTGGTCTTCCGTAAGTAAACTTCAATGTGTGATGGCATAATGCTTGAGACTTGTAAACAATTGCAGGAAGTCCATAAATGACAGACTGTTACATTCCTTATCTGTTAGTGAACTTCAAGTAGCACTGCTTCATTGGGTGAGCATTGTGAAGAAGGAAAGCTTTAGTGATGACATTCATTATCTCACAAGTGACATAATTCTTAGTTCAAAGAGTTACCTCACAAGCCTTGCTCCATTTCTGGGTAAACATGGTGTAGTCAGGGTGGGCGGTCGAATTCGGAAATCATGTGTTCCTGAAGAGCAAATACATCCTGTCGTGCTACCAACCCATGGTCAGTAGACCAAGATAGTAATAATGCATGAACATGTGGTAAATCTTCACGCAGGACCTCAGTTGGTGCAAGCTGTCTTGCAACAACGATTCTGGATTCTTCGTGCCAAAGATATTATTCACCATACTCTGAGACATGTGTGACCTGTTGTCGTCAGTGCCACTACTGCTACTCAGATGATGGCCGACCTTCCAGCACCAAGAGTACGTGTTTCACGTCCACTTTTACACTGTGGGGTTGGCTACGCACGGCCGTTCCAGCTTAAGAATAACTGCAAGGGATGCAGCAAAATTAAGTTTGAAGATTATGTACCGCTATTTGCATGCCTTCCAACCAAGGCCATACATATTGAACTAGTGAGTGACATGTCAACAGCCGCATTCATGGCCGCACTCAAGCTTTTCATTGCTCGACGTGGAAGACCTCTAGATATTTTTAGTGAATGCGGTACCAACTTTGTTGGAGCGGCACGTGATCTGAAGGAACTGGTCCAGTCACAGGAGCTTCAACAAACAGTCACAGACTACCTTGGTGGTCAGGGTATTTCTTGGCGGTTTAATCCTCCTGCAGCTACTCACCAAGGTGGGCCTTGGGAGACTGGAGTAAAGAGCATAAAACAACACTTGTATAATGTTTTGGAAGGTGCCAGTCTCACCTCTGAAGAATTTTACACCGTTCTGACTATGAATGAGGCCTGCCTCAACTCGAGACCACTCACTGCACTGTCCAGTGATCCTAGTGACCTTTCAGCAATTACTCCAGGCAACTTCCTTATTGGAGACTTGTTACTGGTCCTGCTAAATAGTGAGGAACCAGATGTAAAACTCAACAATGTGGCAAGATGGAAGATGATACAAAGAATAGTTCAGCACTTTTGGCGATGCTTGTCGTCTGAATATCTGTCGAGACTTCAGAATCTGGCAAAATGGTGGACAAAACAGCCCAACCTGCAGGTCGTAGACATGGTCATTCTATAGGAAGAGTACATGCTGATCCATTCATGGAGGCTGGGTTGCATTACTAACATCTTCCCAGGCTCGGATGATTGTGTGCATTCAGTAGCTGTGCAGACTGTTTCCGGAGAAGTTACACGACCAGTCGTCAAAATTGTGCCTTTGCCATTCTAGTTTTATAAGTGACTTACAGGTTGTGTACCTATCAACAATAGTACGAGTGAAAAAATTTCAAGTTTTGGTGGAATGTTTGATTAGCCTGTTCTAACTTGGCAATTGAAATTGACAAGGTGGGCAGAATGTTGAGTCGTATTATGTTATTCACTTGTATTTTTTTATATACATAGTTTTCTTTTTCTTTGGGCAATTGTTTTTTTGGTTTCATTGTCGTGGAAGAACAGTATCAAATGTATTTGGTGCATTGAAAGCAAATATTAAACGTGTGTAATTACGAATTCCAACAGCATACTTCATGGAACAATAATGATTATTATTATTTTCATTTTTTTTATATAAAAAGGAAATATGTTTGTCTGTTTTATTTTTTGCAGTTTTTATTGGGATAAATGATATTTTATCATCATATGAATAAACAATAGTTGAAGTTTCAGTCCTTTCTTCAATTAACTGAATTTTATCTAATTGCATAAGAAATTAAATACCTTTAAATGCTTTGTTAAATTAGTTTTCATACATTTTATAATAACTAACCCTTTCGGGATGAATTTTACCACATGAATTGGTGATAAAACATTCTATAAAAAGCATTTTGATCACTATTTTTAATATTGTATTTAGAACTGCATTTATCTTTAATTATTTCTGGTAAATCGAATTAAGAAGCCCCTTTCAAAGGATTATATTTATTTATGCTCAACTCTAGGTCAAATATTTTAACTAGCCCCATTGTGATCCTTATCCTTAATTTTTCCATCTCAGATTATATTTCTGACTTACTTCTTACTTCTCTAAATCTGCAACTTTTAAAATAATTGTATTTTTAGTTTTTAAAGATGCATTATTAGATACTTCATTTTCATAATTTGCCCCCTTTTATATTGGGTGAAAAGTTTAAAATTTACTTTAAATCATTTTGCTTTAGTACTTCTATTTTGTTCATTAGAATTTATTTTATGTTATCACGGAAAAATTTCAGATCTTTATATTCTTTATATTATTAATAGGATATATCTTTAATTGATTTTAAGTGCTGATTCTATTATAAATATTTTAAAAATTTTGTTAATTACTTCAGTTTCTCGTGATTTATTTTCTAAATTATGTTATTTTTTACCTCTTCCGTGATTTTTTTGTACGATTGATGATAAGCAATTCCACACAATTTCACATTTTACTGTGAAGTAGCTGGCCTCAACAGACCATAAACCTTGACAATTCAATTTTTTTTTCTTATATATATATATTATTAAACTTTGTGTCTCATTGAAGCTTAATACAGCAGATGACCTGCCAATTATGCCAACAGAGCCTCTGAAATTTTAAGGTGAATTTTGAGCCATAAGTGGTACTAGGTGAAGTGAGTTACAGCCCACAAGTTAGGTAGTACCGTTGCCCGGCTTACCAACAGAAGTGTTTTTTTTTGTGAAAGTGCCTTTCCTTTCTTTTTATAAAGTAATTTATGTCTAATCAAATATAGTGAGTGGACATTTCCCCAATGTGAGCAGGGGGATCCCATTCTGAAGAATGAGCAAGTTAAAGTTCAGTAATATATGTAATAA
>PNEQ01109620.1:0-29535 GCA_003012365.1 Medauroidea extradentata
TAAGCGTTTGCTAATAAATACTGCAAATATAATTATCAAGGATTGTTGTTTTGTGGTTTTTTTAAACTGACTTTCAAAAAGTGTAGATCTCAATTGTAGAACTCGGTACTTATTTATCTACCACACCCTCTCAAATAACATGGTGGCCACAAAATCTGATTTTTAAATTCAAGATTATTTCCAGGATTTCAAGGACACATAACCAATTTTCAAGTAAAGAACAACTGTACTTCGTACATGGACATGGCCAATAATAGTTACTAGGAATACTGTAATTTATGAAAAATCTTTCGTTAATCCAGTATTTTTGCCAAATATATCACACACACAAAAAAACTGTATTTAGACACCAAGTTCCCTCTGTTTAATATATTTTTCTTTTACAAATACACAAATTTATTAATCATGTGAGGACTGGAATTTGCGACACAATCATGGTTCAATATTGGTAACATGGCAAATTTACAGTCAAACATGTCGCTGTAACTACATAATGTTTCAAAATATGGTCTTGATGTTGCAGTAGATGAGGAATCACATTACATAAATATTTTTTATATTAGGGCTTACTTAATGTCGTGTCCACTGCATGTTTTTTTTTTTTTTTTTTTGCAAATTGGTTCCCATATGAGAAATTAATACAGATCTACGCATGTTTACAGTAAAATAGTTTTATTGCACAGCTTACATTTTGCCAATGAATATACACACATACAAACACTGTCACCCTCACACACTATATCTCTCTCTCCTTTTTTCAAAGTGAAAATATGGGTACTGCAACCATGACAGTTGGTACAAGGTTACTTGCACCAAATACATTGTATTTGAAACCCAAGATGCTGAAATAGTACCCGCTTTGCATGTTGTAAACTTATGTTACGTTTCATATAACAAAAAAATATCTATCTTTATGCGTCAATAGCAGTACATCTTGACGTGTATAAAACTGACAATTATTCAACAGTCAAATAAATAAATAACACTTGAGGACAATTCAAGCTTTTCAAGAATTCAAGGACATGTGGTCACCATGAATAAGTAATGGATGGCAAACCTCAGTTTACGGACTAGAAGTACATCAAGTTTAATGTATGTGGCTATTTTTGATGTGTCGCAACAAATTTTAACACATGATCAATATCTACCAAAATTTGCAGTTTTCATGTCAATTATCTACTTATTAGCTACCTATCAAGGCCACGTTATATTGCATTGTAATACATAAACCGCAAGTAAAAAAATACCTGGTTCCAGCATAATTTATCCTTAAAAATTGTTACTGTCTCTTACAAGGGTTTATTACATTTTTTGGTTCAGAAACTCCTTAGTACAACAATTTTGCATCTTAAAATCCAAATTTATTTCTAGGGGAAGGACCCACCTTTCTGGGTATTCATACCTTTAGACATGGCTTAGACCCACCTTTGCACTGGACCACCCACCCCCTTCTCCTAAAATCAACCAATAGGTACTCATTGCAGCAGAGACAAGTTGTGCAAAAAAAATTAATTCTAAGGTACAATCATCTGGGGTAACTTGCAACACATGGGGTAGTTTGAAACAATATTTCAAGAATTTTTATTATACATATTCAATTAAACATTATTCTGATCATATTACTTTGCTCCTGTTTTTGATGTGTTATTTATTTTCGTTTTACCTTTTACGATCACTATGTGTAAAATAAAAATTCTTAAAATATTGTTTCAAGCTACCCAAAGTGTTGCAAGTTACCCCAGATGACGGTAAGTGTTCAACCACTACTCTTACCAATTAATTCTATCGCTAGGGGATAAAATTTTTTAACTTTGCCAAGAAAGTGTAAAAAAAAATTGTAAATAGTTTATTTTTGGGTTAAATTTTTACGAGAAAACCACGTACATACTGTTTAGAGAGTAATTTAATTCAGTTTTCGTCTAAAATCGAATGCCACAGTTAAGCAATATTTTGTACATTCGACTAGTCGAATGTCAGTTACAGAGTTAAACAGTATGGCAGTAAACGTGTGCTGCACAAATCCAACAGCTAAAACATCGCATAGGCACGTGACACAAACATTTTCTGAAGGAATAAAAACAACTAGTGCAGGACATGAATAATTTTTCAAATAAAAATGCTGATAGTAAAAATGTTAAATATGTCCGCAGAGCAATAACATAATAAAACTGTCCTATGTACTGCAAAAACCAGGAGCGTACGTATTTGTGAATGTACACATTACAGCAAAAATATTTGAAGAATTTTTAGCCTACTGAAGAATGCAAAATACATATGCAGATTTACATCAATATTATAGTGAAGCTAGGGTATTATCAAACAAAGGGACAACAACTGAGATCAGTGTATATGAAAGAAAAAAATCTTGAAAATCACAAAAAATTATAGTCCCAAGAAAATCCAGGTAAAATCACAATGAAATTCTAGGAAATATAAAAAAAAAACTTTGAAAAGAAATAAAACTCTGGAAATACCAGTATAAATTCTAAAATATTCTCAGAAAATTTCAAGAAATATTTGACAATCCCCCCAAAAATCTTGAAAATCACATTTTTAAACATCCCAAAATCACTTTAAACACTACAAAAAATCTTAACTAGTCCCAAATTGATTTCTTTTCACAATCTGAAATTATACTAGCCTCTTTTACGTGGCTATAAAAAATTACTAAATTTTTAAGTACAGGATACATACATACTTTTGTCATAATAAAATCTTATATGTATCTTCAACTTGACGTCAAAGATAAAAAGAAATAGCAACATGAGAACAAAACTGTTTACATTCTAGTCATCACACTGATGAGCTAACTATTCACGATGGTAAAATAATACTTTTTACTAAAAATTATTGGCAAAATTGACAAAACATAATAAATAATGTGAAATGAAATAAAAAAAAGTAGAAACGTTCAAAATTACACATAGTATATGGCTAACAAAATATGTAGTTACTAATAACACTCAATAAACAAGAAAATACACACCATTTTCATACTCACACCCAACAAATGAAAACCTTTCACAGCAATATTACTACAAACTGTCCTCTCAAGAGTGTACACTTAGTGTACTCTTTTAAAATGTGATGGTAGCATTACAAGCAATACAAAAAATGTCTTCATTCTGTTCATCATACTGATCAACTATTCATGATGGTAAAATAATATGTTTTAGTGAAAATTTTTGACATAAAGTAACAAACTCAATAGAGTGAACTGGAATAAAAACATTATTGAAATGTTTAAATGGCAAGTTTAGTACATGGTAAATAGTGCAAAAATATGATCTGGCAATCAAACAAGATAATGCACAACATTTTCACGGTTGAACTAAAAAAATTAAAACCTTTCACAGCAATATTACTATAAATTGCCCTCTCAAGGTATTTGATTTAAATCTTATGGAAGCATTATTAGAAAAAAACACATGGAACAATACAACAAATATCAACACTGAAGAATAACAGTGGTGATAACATATACAGTAATAACTTCAAATAAAAGACACGTGAAACAAAAGAACATTATTTAAAAAGGATACAACTGTCAAACAGCATCCACTTTTCCAGTGAAAATAATGTTAGTCTTGCTAGACAATGGTTTCAGGCAACACACACCTGTGCTGCTGTGTCGACGAAGTGCAAGTTATGATTCATGGTATAAACTGCCCAAATAAACCTAATATGTTCAACATTTACATACAAAGTCTCCACAGCTTTTCATAACGCTGTACGTGATGTATACATAACGAACCTAAATGTGTAAATGTTTGAGTAACGATCATTAAGTATACAAATTTGATAGTTCCACTCTGGTGTTCACTATTTTACAAATCAAATCATTGTAAAACCTCAATTTAACAAAACCGAAGGGATAAAAAATTGGCATTTTTGTTGTAAGGGGGTTTGTTCGAGGTTTTATACTGCAGATTTCTAATTGACACAGAATAACGTGAATGACAATAGCACACAGAGATTCATGTTTAGGTTTGCCCGGTAAAAGCAAAACAATAAACAACGTGGTCCCATATCATAGAAGATGCACACTGTTGTGTATTCGCATTGACATGGTTGTCGTGCCAATACCATGATACAGAATCACATCACCACAAACTCTATAGTTGCAGCTATGAGTTGGTTGAGCATTTTATACAAAGTGCCGCATGCACGTCTTGTGTCTAACATTAAACCATGGAGTTGAAGTGTTGTTCACTTTTATTTTACAGTTTGTGAGTTAGTGTTAACATACTTTCATCGCATGGACAAGTGGCTTGTTGAGTATGGTACTATTTGCGTGTGATTTTTAAAAGCTGTGGTTCATTGTAAAGAGAATTTTACTGTTTTGAACTAAATAAATTTCAATATTTAGAGATTAAAATTACATTGTTCTTATGAGGTTTAGCAGGAACAAATATTTACTTTGTTGTATAGTTTTTTTGTTAAATAGAAATTTTTGTAATGAAGGTTTTACTGTATGTACAGTTTGTAGAACTAGAATGTACAATCTTTACAAATGAATGGTAACGAAAAAAAAATTACATCATGTTCACTACACTGCGAATGCTCTGCAGAGTACGAACGGAACTGAACGAGATGCTTTCATGGTGACACATTATTTACTGTTTAACGAATAAAATTTGGATTGAATGTATTTTTACAACGTACACATGAGGTTTTCAAGAAATAATTTAAAAGGAAAATAGTATTTACTAAAAATATTACGTTCTGATAGAACGTAATTATGTTACACATGGGAAATGAGAACTTTTAAGCAACACTCAAAAAGGATATTATAAGGCACTGTTTTACGGCAAAAAAGGGCCAAATTGAACAATTTAAACATGTTAAGCCGGAATAACACTGTAAACTGGGAATGTTTTAGGCATGTTTCAATATACATGAATTTAACACTTCAAATAACTTGCATATTGTTGAAGCCATTTACAACCCCAAACCACTAACATTCTGAAAGAAATACTTTTTTAAACCCTCTTATTCACATATGTTTAAAAATTTTACCTGCCGTTGCGATGCTTGTTGCTTTGAGATAAGCTTAGACTCTCGATTCAAAATTCTGCAATACTGATGAATGATTATTCTATTAAACATGCAAAGAAATGAACTAATTAACTGATCTCTATGAGTGCTACAGTTCACCCAAGCAAATAATTCCTTCTTCTGAATTTCCAAAGAGAGCTGCCTGCCAATGCCATCTGTACCTAAAATAGCTGGTAATAAAACCTTAGAAATATTTACAGAACTAGCAACAGCACAGCCAAATTGTAGCGATGGATGTACCAGCTTTCCTCCAGCATCTCTAGCATCAATGATGCAGTGAACTTCCCTCTCTTCATTAACATCTATAACATCCGGTGCTGAAGTCAAATCACACTTACAAATATAACATTCTTTGCAAACACCACTTATTAACTTCTTAGCAATAAATCCACTGACATATGCTACAGACTGATATTCTGGAAAAGTCGGGTCACTGGAAGCATCAATAACAGAATTTTCATCCTCAATATTATTTCCCGAAACACATAAATTTGTTGCAGATTCCTTACTCGATAAATTCTTGCTGCCATACATCAAAAAAGTACTAAGACTTGAAAGAAGTCTACCTTCATCATCTTCACAATTTTTGGTTGAAATCCTGGAAGAACATAAACCATTAACGAGACAAGTTTTAAACGCAGCAGCGAACTGACCAGTAGTTGGATTGTTGTTGTCTCCTCCATGTTGGCGTATAACTGAAAAAAAATTTTCCAGTCCATCTTGGTTGAGTGATCTTGGTTGCAAAAAAGAAAACCCTTTACTCCTTAGTTCTGACCACAGACTCCGTACAGCACATATTGTAATGATCCATCCATCTTGGCATGGTGGTCGAGTTACTTTACCCGAAACAGAATCAACAAACTGCAAACTGTCCAATATACCTAATGCTTCATCCCAGAAACATAGATGGCCAGATGATTCAGACACCCAACACCGCAAAGGACAATGAGGAGCAGCAAACTTAGTTGAAAAATTCAAGCTGTCAAAAAGAGTGATCATAAATAACAGAAACTCTGCCGTTACTTTTGCATCAAGAGGCATTACGTCTGAAAATCCATCTGCTAGAACATTCATGGCACTTGAACATGAGCGACTGAAGATTTGTGCTGCCAAGGTAACTCTCATTTTGTCTTTTCCTTTGGGATTTACATGTGCATCTGAAATTTTATTTACTAAATAATACAAACATCCTTCATTTCCAGACTTCAGCTTGACAATATGATCCCAAGATGCTACCCCTTTATGTGTAATAATATTATACTTAAGAAAATTATTTCTGAAACTCTTCAGTAAATGAGGCACATCAAAAATGGTTACAATATTTTCCCTATCTAACTGAAACATAAAGTTGTTATTAACATCATCAGATGGAAATCTCTTCACAAGCCCCTTCACTGCTGATCGATTTGTACTACCCTGATCAGAGACTATTGCCTTCACATAAATACCTGCAGAAGAAAGTTCACGTATTAGTTCAACAATCAGATCTTCTAAAACAGCAGTTGGTGTTGTAGACTGACACAAATAATAGGCTAATGGTTGTTTCCATTTTGTACGTAGTCCACGAGCCATAAACACCAAAGCATGATCAGCAAACCTTGTTGTTCTACCGTTGCTCCCAAAATCTTCAAATCCTTCAACATGATCGATATATTCATTGTAGTAAAAACCTGTCCTAAGAGAAATTTCATCAAAGTACAAAGCACAGTATTGGTTACCATCTTTCATTTTCTTCACTTCTTCTCCCAAATGTTTGATGACGTCGTGATTAATACCTACGGTGAAACCATCAGCATTCAATAAATTATTTAGGGTAGTTCTAGACGGAAGAACTATTAGGTCACTCAAAAAACGGTATGCTTTTGGACTTCGCTTATACAAATCAAGTGCAATGAGCTTTTCCTTCCTTGTCCACCATCGATGCTTTGGCCTCACCAACCTGTTTCGTGCATCACCACATGCTTATGCAGCTGCTGCAGGGGAAACATTGTGCTGCAAAAAAAATTCATATCACTGCAAGAAACCAACTTGACAAGCTTCTTCATTTTCCCCCGAGTCTCTTTCATACGAACTCTAAGGCGTCTGTAGCTATCAAGTGACTTACGAGTCAACTTCAGCATTTTCCTTTTCCTTGGGGTAATCTCATCTCGAGTCAAATCCAACTCTTTCAGCAAACACCTTCGGGAAATTTTTTTATCTTTGGCCTTTACAGAACATGAAACTGGTAACAAATCGTTAGGAACTATCTGAGTTTCTGAAGTGGATGGAGGTTGTATATGGGTGCTTCCATTTGAAACTGGAAAGTAAGAAATTATACTTGTTTCGTCAGCGTTTGGTGTGCTGCAAGAAGGATGCTGAACCACACACTTACCAGAATCAAACTTTGGCACAGTACCTGAAACACAAACATTTACAATACCACTGCTGTTGCTCTGGACACTGGCATCACTACCGCAAGCATCTGGAACTATTTCTGAAATACAAAAGTCATTTGTTATCTCTTTCCCATTTTTTTGAGTTTCTGATTCAACAGGCTGAATAGCTGCACCGAAAACCTCATTTGAAACATGGGTACTTAGCGTATGTACGGGAAGATTGAGAGATGGTAAAGCTGAGTGTACGAGCTTGCCACGATGAACATTCATGAACTGGTCCTGTGTGAAGTGAGCTGCACACACTCGTCGGTTGTGTAGGTCTGCTGCAGACATTGCAGACAAGTGAGGATTAACACGCTGCACCCACACACCACATCTGTAACAAAAAGGACAAAAGAAAAATTAATCCCCAACTAAGGTTTGTTTATCGACAATGTTTATACACAAAACTAAAAATAATATCTGAAACCTCATACACAAAAAAATAATGTACTTCTATATACATCCTTGAAGAAAAAACAATAGATAATTTCTGCACTGTTTTTCAAAAAAAATAAAAATAAATACAGCTTAAAGAATACTAAACCCAAATAAATTTTGGGAGCATTCATTCTGCTATATTATACTACTGTATTAATTTTTTTTTTCATCCTAAAAACAGTTCCTTCTATTAGGGGTTCACTATTACTAGGTGTATCTTGAATAAGAATTTGTATTTTTTTTTAGCTTATTTACAGCATAGCTACATAGATCCAGACTTGTGTTTGTTTCTGACGTATATATGTGCCCATAAGTTTCACTAACGACACACATGAGAACGTAAACCAGAATTAAAAATGCTATCATGCAAAATTAAAAAAAAATTAAACAAGAAATTGTACCTTCTACTGGAGTGTGTCACATACGAGGCATGTCCGGAAAGTAAGTACCGGTTTGTAAAAAAAAGGCATGAAGTAATTTCATTCACAAAAATAATTATTTATACACGAAAGTGGATTCCTTAACACCTGTTTTTCGACATAGTTGCCATATTCAGGCATTTTTCATAGCGGGAATTCAACTTTTGTATGCCCTCTTCAAAGAAAGATGCTACCAGTGAAGACAACCACAGTTGAACGCAGTTTTTCAGGCCATCATCGCTGTCAAAGCGACTTCCTCCGAACTCACGCTTCAGGTTCAAGAACATATGGTATTCAGAAGTCGCCAAATCAGGGCTGTGCAACGGGTTGCGGAATTGCGCCCAACTGAATTGTTTAGTAAGGTTTTGTGTGACACCAGCAGCATGGGGACGTGCAATGTCATGAAGCAACACAATACCTTGACTGAGCATTCCTCGATTTTTGTTTTGAATCGCACACCGAAGATTTCTCAAAGTTAGACAGTATTGTTCCACATTGATGGTTGCGCCTCTGGGAAGGAACTCAACCAGCAGAATACCAAGTCTGTCCCAGAACATAGTGCACATGATTTTTTGTGCTGAAAACATTGTCTTGAATTTTTGTCGTTTGGGGGATCTTGTGTGCCTCCACTCCATCGACTATTGTAGTGATTCTGTAGTAAGATGACAAACAAATTTTCATTACCGGTCAATATCATGCTCAAAGAATTCACCTCGCTCATCACTGTATCGAATCAGAAATGTTAAAGCACTGCAGGTCTCTTTGTTTTGTGGGCATCCGTAAGCATATTCGTAACCCAGTGGGAAAACAGCTGACGATGAATTTCTTCTGTCTTAACATTCATTGCATTCAAAAACTGCATTACGGAAGAAACTTAACAGTCGGCGGGATCAGAAAACTTCTTAAAAGAATTCAAAGAATTACAAACAACTGTAAATACGTACACTATCATGCTGTTACATAACATTGTCCGTCCACTGACACCATATGGTGTCAGTGGACGGACAATGAACTAGAGACACACATGCGGAACATCAACACTAGTGTTGCGGTGCCAGTAGAACGAAATAGTACTTACTTTCTGGACACGTCTCGTATAAACATCACACAACTTGCTACAATAAAAAATATGTAGGCCTAATGGTGGCAATAGAGACATACTGTGAAACATTTGTTACGTAAAATTGATGGCTCGCTAAGGCCACAGCCACCCGGCATGTAATGTGGTATAGCCTCTAAGCACAGGCGACTCAACTGATGCGCAGGGCTTTACCAGAACTAATTTTTCTATGGGAATTTAAGTAGTCACCATATCATTAAATTTGTGATAAGTATGGATAAATATCAAACGTGTACTTCTGTAGTTGTGTTTCTTGAATCCGTTAATATTTTCCGAGACACTACAGTCTGAAAAAGTAGTTTTTGTTCAATTTAAGGGACTTGTATATAATGTTTCCAATAGGTGCACAAAATTTTTAAAAATTTTAAGGCATAGTCTGAAGTATGTGTTCTTTTCATAAATGAAATGTACATTAAGTCATAAGAACACCTCAACTCACTGCAGCACATCCAAGTGTAGGTATAGGCCTAAAGTATCTTAACAAAATAAAACAATATCCCTTGTTAAGAGCTATTATCGCTATTAATTAACATGGCATGCTGTAATTTAGCTTGAATACTAATAGCAAAATATCTCAGAAACAAGCATTTAAAATTATCTTACTTATTTGGTTAAAAACATAGTTACAAACAGGTCAGAAAATTTTCTTTATTACAGATAACTTCAGATAAATTTGTGCCTGAGTTAACACTATATTTGCTTGAAAAGTATTATGCATTCACATTAACAATTATAATTTAGTGCCGAGTTAGTTATATGCCCAACATGTATCATAACTTAGACTATTATTGTACCTACTTTTTTTATTGTTAATTTTTATATACAGTAACTAATTTATTTGAGATCAATGATTGTGAATCACCTTTTTTATATATATATATCAATATATTAAAAGCATAATTGTGTAGTTCATTGTAATTTATATTTATGTATGAATATGATATGTTATCATTGTTTCAAATTTCAGTGTTAAAATTGAATATTTGTTTAAATATGAATGGCTTGATATGTAAAGTTAAAGTCAGAGAAAAAAATAACACGTGTTTCATAGTGACGATTCACCATCATTCTTTGCACGATGATTTAAAGTACCAAAATATCATTTAACAGCAAATATATAAAATTAATACATAAAGAGCATTTAGCTAAAATTGTACAACTGGAGCAACATTTCGAGCTACAAGCACAGATCAGAAGTTTTTCTTATTTTTTACATTTCCAAATGCTGACAGCATATAATATAAACTAACCTTCCACATATTGTGAATTGGCTAAAATATATTCATGGCATTTAAAAAATGTAGGGCAAAATTTAAGCCAATAACCTTATTTATTTATGTTATACAAATTACCTGAACTTTGGTTATGTTTCAACCAGCACTGTTACTTCAGATGGTTCTTTAAAGTCCCAGCTACATAAGAGTTTGGTAAATATTAAGAATCACTACTCATTGAGTACCAGCCAAACTATTGATTTTAGACATATAGTTTATTGATGAAAAATGTTTTAGTGACGTTCTAAGCAGTCCTACGTAAAAAAAAAAACTAACTAAAATCAACCTAAACTAACTTAAAAAACGTAACCTAACAAAAAATTTTTTTAAGTAGGACTACTTAAAACATAATTTGAAACATTTTTCATCTGTAAACTATATGTATGAAATCAATAGTTTGGCCGGTACACAATTTTTTTTAATTCAATTTTTTTCTTCTTGCAATTGGGCCTCAGCCCTGTGGCAAGGATTTGCTTAACATACCTCTTCTCAATTTTCCGACCCCATCAACCTTTTCCTAAACTCCCTCACTCCCGCCAACTCAACCACATCCCTCGCCAATTCATTCCAATCCTTCACGGTTCTCACCATCATAGTATTTTTTCCTCTCTCTGTCCTCTTCCCCACCCTCTGTACCTTCCACTCATGATCACCCCTTCCCTTGAATATGCCTCTATGTATCTTGTCACCCAGTTGTGCCCACCCACCCCCCTCACCACCTTAAACATCCTTACCAGCCGCTCCACTCTCCTCCTCTCCTGCAGTGTGCCCCACCCCAGTCCTCTCACCATTACTGATTGTCTGAAATACTCCTCTCTCTCCCCCTGTGTCTCCACCACTTATTTGTGACCCACCTAGCAGCCCTTCTCTGCACCTTCTCCACCTCTACCACTTCCCTTCTCATGTGCGGGTCCCAGACCGCCGCCGCATACTCCAAGATGGACCTCACCATTGTTTTGTATCCCTTTTCTTTCACTTTCTTGTCTGTGCCCCTAAACACCCTTCCCAGCAGGGCCAGCGCTCTTCTACCTTTACTTGTAACACACTTCACTTGCTCGCCCCATCTAAAGTCGTCCTGAAGAATAACTCCCAAATATTTATATCTGTTCGCCTCTCCAATCTCCTGTCCTCCCCATCTATATGTCTCTCTGACTACCTCTCTTTTCTGTGTAAATATCAAAATATTAGTTTTATTTACCTTAATTTTCATCTCATTTTCCTTCGTTCACTGTTCCAATTTGTTTATGTCCTCCTGCAGACCCCCACCCTCTCCAATCATCTTGTACAATACACAGTCGTCTGCAAAAAGACGAACCCTACAATTCATGTTTATCCCCAAATCCCCCATCATAATTAAAAAGAGGAGGGGTCCTAGAACACTACCCCGTGGAACCCCTGATGTTACCCTTCCTTCTTCTGAGAGTGTGTATCCTACTCTTACTCTCTGGGTTCTTCCTCTCAGATACTCTCCCACCCAATTTACCACCATCTTATCCTCCAACAACTCATTCAGTTTTGTCATTAATTTTACATGTGGCACCTTGCCGAACGCCTTTTCAAAATCCACAAAACACGCATCTACCTGTTTCCTCCCATCCATAGCCTCCCCTATATCTTCCATCAATCCTGCAAACTGTGTCTCACATGAGAACCCCTTTCTGAATCCATGTTGTCTATCGTCCATACTCCCATTCTCCTCCATTACCCTCCCAATATATATTCACTCACCAGTCTCTCCATAACTTTTCCAACATTAGATGTTACACTCACTGGTCTGTAACTGGCTGGTTTCATCTTCTCTCCTCCCCCCTTTGTAAATGGGAACCACTATTGCAGTCTTCTATTCTGCTGGCAACTTACCAAGTTATAGTGATTTGCTAAAAAGTACCTGTAGGTATCTGCACACCTTACCTTCCCCCATCTTTAACGATGAGCAGTAATTCTAAATATTTACAGTAGATTATGATAATGAAACAGCAGAGGAGGCAATATAAGCAAATGAAAACTAGAGTTCTATATGACACATCCAAGTATATTGTTACATTACCTAGCTTCGTCCTTTGGGAAACGGAAAAATGAAAGTGGCGCGGAAGCAGAGCACTTCCATGCAACATTTCCACAACCAAGAACAGCACATGACGATTTGTTCACCATAACCTGAAAGTGACAAAATTTTTTCGTTAGTACACTACCAATCCAAGTATTTACAGCAGGTCTACTAGACAATTGCATAAAATAAATACTTACGATTAAGATGTAAATAACATTAAATATTGCATCTCTTCTTCTCATAGTCATATGCCTTCATGAAAACAACCAATCGCAACTTATAACCTTCAAACACAAAACATATTTTTTCACTTCCCGCTTCAGCAATCTGATAAAGAGAACCAACATCACGAAATATTAATATTTATTTTCTTACAGTCGTACATCAATTGCTGGATAAAGCAGATTTCAGAAAATGATGAAAAAAACTAGATGTTGTTTTGTATAACGAAATATACACATTCTGTAAATTAAATAAATAATTTTACGTATATATAACCTGTTCCCAATTTTAGTAAGTGTGGTGATTCTGCAAAGACGTTCATTCATATTTCATAGATGTTTAGTTTTGTGATAGTGCTACCATATACTACAGTCAATGAAATGCTACCTAGCGGCTGGCAGTCACAAACAGCGAACGGGACAGAAACTACCATTTGCGTTGACAGGGGCTGGGTTGGAAGCATTTAATGAAGGTACAAGTAAGAGGAGAGCGGTGTCGTACAATAAATATGGTTTTCTAATAAAACACATTCAAAAGTATTAGAAGTGACTGTTTCCTCATTGGTAATATGTAAGTTGTTATGTGTTACGATCGCCAACATGAGTGTCTTTATTTAGAAACAGCAATTTTTTTTTTGTTTCATACACTAAGAAAATATGTTGTTTTTGTTGAGTGCGTCGTTTTTCATGGTTTGAATTCTTAAACTGCTTGTGTCATTATGGCATGTTTTTTGTGGTGCTTTTGAGTTATAAATTTGATTTTATGTGTACATATTTACGAGATACGTAACTGCAATAGTGCGGGTCGTTATATTAGAATCAATGCACAGAAACCAGTATTAAAAACATTAACTCGCAGGTATTTATAACTAAGATTACTATTGGTTATACAGTTTATTAAATACCAGTGTATTTAATGAGTAGATATTGTTGATAACATTTTCAGCCCAGTATAATGTAGATGTAAACATTGTACAAGCCTATGTAAATTACAGCACGTGGCAATGTTTACGTTTACATTACGCGGAAAGATATAAGCTGGCAGAAAATAGAAATTAATCATGGCTTTTTTGAGTGCTCACTTTATCCCGAATCACCTATATGCTGTTTTCCATTGTGCCTAAACCAATTGTGATTTGAGTGATACATAAAAGGTTATGAATAAATTAACCTTTACGTTTAGTGCACCAAAACACTATCATTCAAAACCAATAAATGTATAAAATTATTTGTGGTGCTCTTTATTCACGAAATGGTTTCACAAATTACACTTCAATTTTATGGTCAGTCATTACAATGTTCTTCATCCACCTCAGTACTTACAAGTGTGTGTGTCTTTTGACTGTACCCTGCTGTATGGACTGAAAAATACTACAAAGAAAACTCTGACGAATCCAAAAAATAAGTGTAATAAAATATTTTTTTAAATGACTGAATTGTGTAGTACCTTAAATAGGAACAAAACATTTCTCCACAGAACTGCCCTGGCAATTAGAACCTTATTTATTAAATATAACCCATTGAAAACATGCAAGCAACTTACACTGCCACACACAAACATGTACACAGTTTAAACAGGTTTAAAAAGAACTTCAGAATCTCAGACCTCTTAGCTGGTGTCAGTAACAATCAACAATCTACTGTACCAATTTGAAACAATTATTCCATAAATATACACGAGCTTCTTGAAATTACAAATGCACTAACAAATAACGTAGTTTTAGTGAGATGCGTAGCTGGATGATGTGAAGTAGTCACACATTTTTGCCAGGTCCATGTTACACACAGATTATGAAACACTCCAAAATCATTATCTCTGCATTTAGTAAAACCCTGTTTAGGAGTTTCTTTAGGGACTGAGAAATTTTAACTTCTTAGCCAGGAGAACTTTTTGCATGGGTCAAATTTGTATTGTATTTATAGATGTGGTATAAACTGTTCATACTCATTTAGGGGTAAAACTTCTTAAGGGCACGGTCAACCGCAGTTTTCATCATCATTATTTTATTTTTTATTTGAACCAGGTATTTTTTTCTTATTTGAGACATAAAATGTGACTAAATTTGGCTCTTATGAAATTTTTTTGTCTCTCACAGTTTTCGCGTAATGGCTTGCTAAAAGTCATACTTTGCATGTTTCCGTTTTAACGACTACACTAAAACCAACTGATGTACCAAACTGAAAAAAATCACAGCGGATAAAGACAGTGTAGGCTACAATGACATGTTCATAAAATTAGAGAATAAAAATTATTTGAATTTTAAAAAAATTCTACAATTGAAAATAAAAATTTAAAAAAATTCAATATTTTTTTAAAAATACAAATAATTTTTATTCTTTAATGTCATTGTAGCCTGCAATGTCTTTATCATCAGTGATTTTTTTTGAGTTTGGTATATAAGTAGGTTTTAGAATAGTCGTTAAAACGGAAACATGCAAAATATGATTAACAAGCCTTTACGTAAAAACTATGAGAGATAAAAAAATTTCATAAGAGCCAAATTTAGTCACATTTGATGTCTAAAATAAAAAAATACCCGGTACAAATAAAAAATAAAATAATGAACAGTATTTTATGTACATTAGATCCACTGCTGGTCCGAACTGAGTTCAAGCTTCACCATCTTAGGCACTGACATCTGTCTACATTAATTAGGTTCAGTGCATATTTCTGCTTTAATATTACAGTTGAAATTACCAGGACTTAGCTGCACAGAAGCTTGTGGCACGTTGATGTCAGAAAAGGACATTTTCACCATTGTTGGACACAGAAATTAGAGGTTGATCTCGAAGAACAACACTGTAGATCTTCTGATAGAGTTATCCCTGTAAAACAGCCACCATGCATACATACATCTAAGTGTTTACACTCAATTCAACTAAAGCTCATAAATAAATTCCACAAAAATATTTAGTTCTACCCGATCAGACTACCAATTTTATTCTTAATTTTTTGGCTGTGACATTTTTCCACACCAAATCTGTTGCCTGATTGCTCAAAAAACTTAACTTGAAACAGTTTTACAATTCATAGCAGTAAATCTCGCAATCAATGACCCTGCCTTATATGTGTATCACAGAAACAAAAATGATGGGCCCTATACCTAAAAATTTAAAACCTCCAATTCCAACTATCGTTCTAAACTTCTGAAATAAAACAGGAGGAAAAATTGGTTTTCATATGTACTATTTCAATAAATTGTTACTTGCTAGTTGCTTTTGGATATTGCCACATGCTTTTGCATGCAAGACCTCTCTGGTTCGCTAGACAGTTGTTTGCCGCAGGCGGGTCTTATGCACAGTGACAACAGATTCCACCCAGCTGAGTATGTGTGTATCATCTGTTTACAGTTCCAGTGTCCCGGGTACTGTTAACTGTATATGTGTGGACCTTAAAACATTCACACTACATCACACAATATTGCTGAAAAACACTATGATCACCAATAGTGTCTCATTGCTAGTGAACAGTATTAGTAAACATTTTGACCCTGCAAGTGACTTAGTATTTACGGAAATTTAGCTGTAATTTAAATATTAAATAAAACCACATTTTTAAATAGATTTTACTTGTAAATAAAGTGTCCAAAACTATGAAACATATTATTTTACACAAAACATGTTTTTTTCAAACAGGATTGCCAGATTATGAAAATTTGTTAAAACAAATTTTAATAGTTTTCCAGTGCTCATTTTTGGAACTTTTATTATGATTAATTTATTCATACATGCATCTGAATGATTTCAGAGCACATGTTTTGGCTCAATTGTCATACCTAATGTAGTTGGTGCTACTTCCACAATATCCTGAGTACCAATCACTCAAAGTTTTCAACTAAAATTCTAGCATTACACAGAGCGCCACCCAGGTGCACACATCTAATAATGACTAACACGACATTCAGTAGGGCTCTTCATCAGCAGTGTCGTAACAATAGTTCACACTACCAATATTATTAATCCAGTGAAACCAACAGTAACACATATTCATACTCTTTTTACTTTTAAATATAAATTTTTATTCCAATTATAGTAAAATCAATTAAAGTTTCAAAAAAATATATTATGTACAATGCTGTTCTACTTTATTTAAACAGTTGAGAATGCCAACAAACAGGAGCTGTTGTATGCATTTGAAGCTTAGAACCGAAGAAGTGAGCAGGGTTACCTGTTTACACCTGGTTCCCTTATCCCTCCTATCCACAAAGCATCAACTTGGCATTTAGTGTGACATTAAAAAGTAACCCTATCACTTTCTGGGTAGAAAGCACGTAGCAAGGTACCAGTACACTGTAGATCTCTTGATTAGTTTTGCATCAAACTGAGGAGTAGATTTTGTGATAAAACTGTATGAAAAGGCCAGTTTGGAAACCATATTTTCAATGTTCATGCCAAGGAACTCGCAAGTTTTTCCCTAACACATGGTTTCTTTCCTTCAACAGATATTATGTGAACACGTTTCAATGGCTGACCCACCCTCCAGAAAGCATCAGAATGGGTGAAACTTGCATAATTATTTTTTTATCTAAATTTCATGTGGGTCAAATCAAAATGAAAAATAATGGTAAAACATTCAGAGGAGAACATGACCTTTGATTTAGAGCAACTATTAGTATTAACATTATTCTGTGGGTTATTTACACATTATCCTTACACACGAACACACACAATGCAAACATGTAAACTATATGTTTATAACATTTTGTACACAATAATTATGTGTTTTTCCCTGGTTTTTTTTTTTTTTTGGATCTGAAATATGAGTCTCATGCTTTACATCGCAAAGGCAGTGTCTATGTACAGTTTCAACAACCAAGCATTCTTAGGGCCTTTTCACACTAGGGCACTTGCGACAGTCACAAACAACCCCATACCAAACTATTGATAGTAATTTTATGTGTTTTCATGCGGAGAACATTTACAAATGTACTATTTGAAACAGACATCGTGAAATAAAAAAAAGAGTACCAAAAGGATTAATCCGTTCTTCCATTTGATACAACTATTTCATATTGTGTAATTAAATGCATCCACTCTTTTTTTACTTTGCGATACATTAAAATATTTTTAACCGTCCCGCCTCAAAAGGCTGACATTCTTGTCAATGCCCCATAGTGCCGTGCTGGAAGATGAATGTGATGAAATGCTTAAAGTTATTGATATAAATTCTTGTTTACAATGACAGTATCAAGAAGAAATATTGTCCCAAATGACAGCACAACAAAATAGCCGAAGTTACTTATTTTGCATTATAAATTTTAAATCCAATACTAAGACCATAACCCCTCATTTCTTCTGTTATTGTGACAGTTCATTTTCAAACCAGCATACCTAGTGCCTTTTTCCCTTTCCACACCATCCTTTCTCTCTCACTACCTGCCTTCTTCACCATAAGTCACTCTGCATCAATAGTCTAATTACCTACTTTCTGAAGCTATTTCAAATACTGCCCTTCCCATCTATATGCATTCGTACTCATAACCTTCTTCCTCTGCCTAAATGTCTGTGATATTGTATTTACTTACATAACTAGATAACTTAGTCTTGATATTGGTAGAATAACGTACAGAAACTCCTTGCTTAACGTCACCTCATTTCTAGAAGCAATTTAAAAGAATTATTTCAGCTCAAACATGGCAGTTGACAAAATATTTTGGATCACCACCACAGAGTTAGCCAAAAAAAATTACTGCAGTTAAGTTAGGCTACCACCAGACATACAAAGCCCGCATTCTGTTTAACCCTTCCCCCTAACTACTTTATCAATTTCATTGATTTTAATTTATTTTGTGGTTTTAATGAGCCGCAAGACTGTAAATAATGGAGAAATATTAGCTTTGGCGAATATCAATATTAGCAACTTTGATGTGTTTGTGGTGAGGGCAGAGGGCGTGAGAGCGTCGTACTGACGCCCTGAAGGGTGCCGGCTGCTGCTGGTGACGGTCGTGGGTCTACCGCCCGTGTGGCGAGTCCCCTCTGTATCCTTCACGTCGAGATGTATGTTGTTGTGAAGCTGGGAAGCGGCTGGTTGGTAGGACCAGCTCCCGAAGGACAATGAAGTGGCCGTGGCCAAATAACATACCCGCATGAATAGGTTTCACCACTGGTTTATTGCGTTATTATTGTCGAACTGTATATCGCATGTACGTGCCTTAAGCGGTCCCCATGTCTATAGCCGGTGGGTGGCTAACACGATAACCGCGGACACTAGTTACGCGATGGTGTCGTTACGTTGCAAAGATAAACCCCTGGGCGCACGAGCTTGCAGGGATGGAGGTGGCTCTACTCCTGGACGATTAAATTACTGTTACGTTACTTAGTTCCTGAAAATACTAGAAAAAATCACTATTGCAGCTACATGAAACGACAAGATACGGTGATGGTCCAGGAGCCGCATACACGTGGCCGACCTCCTACACGCCCGAGGCAAGACTATCGAGCAATAGCGCCCACTCCCGCTAGTAGCGGAGAGCGCCCGCCAAAACTATTCGCGTGGCCGCTTTTAACATGTTGTGTTGAAGGTGTATACATAAAAATACACTAAAATTTACATAAGACACAATTGAGCCCTTGGAGATGTTAACATAATTGTGTTTGCTGAAATTGCATAAAATGTTACATAGGGAAATTAATTTACTTGTGCCTTCCACTCCGGTTGGCTTGTTAAGCTGTCTCTCTAAGTCCGAGCTGGCACTGTTTATTATACTAACGCACGTAGAACACTTTGATATAATACATTAATCACTATTCTTATTTTAAGTATAAAAAGTTGCCGGCACATTGCGCAGTCTTTGTAGTTGTTAGGTTGACGGTCTGGGCCGCTCTTAGCGATCCAACATCGTTGAACAATTTTGAAGCACTTTACGTAATAAATTCGTTTGCCCTAGTTGTGGGTGCTCAATAATTTACTAAAAATATGAAGACTGCCTCTCCATACTTACTTTGCCCTAGCAACTCCCGCACTGTCTGTTTCAGGCAACATTCGTCCCGGCATTTATGCACGTCGTGATCAGCGACGGCGTAATACTTGTCGTAACGACCAATGTCCCTTGTTTAGCTGGCATTGGGGTGTTTTGCAGTGGTGCTACTTTGTTGTTTTACTTTAAATATTTGTACTTTCTTTTGTGTTTGCTTGCTAACCACGTGGCCATATTAACTTGAGCGCTCAGTTGGTCCCATCAGTACCGGGCGCATGTAGGGTGCCTTCCGAATACTGTGAGCCACTGTCGTGAATACTGCCCGTGATGCTGGTGTGTGTTGACGAACAGTAGCGATGCACGCTTGGGCTGTTGAGCACATGTCAAATGCCCCCCACTGGTGAGACCGTTCGTGGACACTGTTTCAAGCGCAACACATTGGCGCAGGTGGGTTGCGCCGAGCGCGCAGAAAATAGCGAGCGAGTTGTGGTTCTGTAGTGGTCGCTATTCTGTGCACTCTGTGCCGTGTGGGTCGCTTCCTCGGTTGGGATGGCTCGTGACCTTGAGTGATGCACGCGCAACAGCTGCAGGCCGGTGCGGTGTGGTGTGCAAGCTTAGAGCGCCGAGGCGGTGCGCTGTTATCTCCGCCGTCGTCCTCGTCTGTTGTTTGCTTGGCTGGTGATGGCTCACGTGGTCGCCGTCGCGAAGTCGTTCTGTGTTGTTCGACTCCCGGCGGTATCGACCCAGTGTCCTCTTCCCTTTGCTCTGCATATCCTGTGCTCGGCTCTTTATCCATTGTGGTATCAGCGGGCCTGGTGTCTGCTCCTGCTCTACATGATACAATCTTGTGATCACTTGCGTCGCTAGGCGGTGCAGTGTTGTCTTGCCCTCTGTCGCCGATTCCTGGTGGCGGTTCGTGCATCACTGTGTTCGGCAGGTCATTGCAACTTTGGGCGCCTTGTTGCGGCGATG
This sequence comes from Medauroidea extradentata, assembly GCA_003012365.1. Lineage (NCBI taxonomy): Eukaryota > Metazoa > Arthropoda > Insecta > Phasmatodea > Phasmatidae > Medauroidea > Medauroidea extradentata. The sequence continues at coordinate 20,887 of PNEQ01109620.1, forward strand.
TGTCTGCATCTACGGCTTCCTGGTGTGGCAGGGCGCGCCCGTTGCTCTTCTATCCGCGCACACTGCTCTGTGTCTTGCTGTGCGTTGTGTACCTCTACACTCCGTGCATGGCGTTTGTGGTCTCTGTGGACCTTCTGCGTGCGGCGTGGACCCGTCCTTATGACATAGGTGTTTGCGCTCATCGCTTTTATCACTATATGGGGTCCGCTCCATTTTGGACCGAGCCCTGCACAAAAGTTTTTCGGTGCGATGATAGCAGGTGCTCCTTCACGAACACTTGCTGACCGACCCTGAGCTGGTTTGGTAGTCGCGTCGTTACGGGAACCCACTTCGCAATGTAGTTATTTTGATTGTCGCGCGCTATGTGTATGTTGCCTTCGCGTCTCTCTCGGCGCTGTTCTCCGGTCTCTGGGTTTGTTGCCTTACTGAGCTGTGAACAGTTAAATTCGCTCGGAAGTGGTAGGTCATGACCTTGGAGTAGCACAGCTTGAGAGTACCCAGTGGCCTCGTTTATTCTGTGCCGTATGGTGAATAGCGCCTGGGACAGGTGTTCGGCCCATTTGCTGTGATCTTGGCTGTTGCATAAGCGGAGGCGGAGTTGTATTTTTATATCTTGATTTCGCTGTTTAGTCGGGATCGCCCTGGGATGATACACCAGCGTGGTGTGCGCTGTTACACCCCATTTGGTACACATGTCTCGCCATTTCTTACCACTGAATTGGGTACCATTATCTGACAACAGGACTCGCGGGTAAACCCATCTGGGGAAAAATTCGTTTTCCAGTACTGCAGCAATGTTACTGATGTGGGAGTTGTTTATGGTGTATGCCTCCGGCCATCTTGAAAACAAGTCCGTTATTACCACTATGAACCTTTTGCCTCGCGAAGTAGTGAGGTATGGCCCCATAATATCCAAGGCTACCGTGTCGAAGGGTTGAGTTGGTACCCTGGCTTGTTGCTGCTGACTGCCATCTGTGCGCCTGGCCTTGAAATGGTTGCATGGCAGGCATTTACGGACGTATTCTCGCGTTTGGCACGCTAGACCGGGCCAGTGCAAATATTGCAGGACGTTCTGCGTGGTTTGTTTAGCGCCTGGGTGTCCGGCATGTTGACTGCTGTGCATGAACGCAAGGACTCTTGCCCTGTCCGTGGAGGGTACATACACTTTCCACTTCTCGCTGCCTGCGCACGGCCGTGTTTCTAGTCTGTCGTCCACGACGCACCATCTGTCCAGTACCGGCTGACCGCATTGTTTACGTTTCGCCAGCGCGTCGGGTGCAGTTCGCTGTGAAGTTATTATGTCATTACATATCTGGTCAATGTGGGTGTTATCTGTGACCGTTATACTGTTGCACGTGATTGCGTCTCTACTGTTTGTTTTGGATACCGGTGGCAACATTTCCTCCCACTCCTTTTCGTCGCGCGCGGTCGTGTTTTGGTCCAGTGACCTTGACAGTGCGTCCGCCAGCTGATTTCCTGCTCCTGGTACATGTTCCACATGAAAGTCGAATGACTGTAATAATAGAGCTCATCTGGTGAGTTTACTACGGGCCTCGCGAGTGTTTTGTAGCCATACTAAACACCGGTTGTCAGTGCATAATGCAAAGCGTCGGTACTCGAGGTAAGGCCTGTACCGCATGAATGCCCACACTACCGCAAGACACTTTCGCTCATTGACGTCGTAGCATTTTTCTACTGGGCCAAATTTTGCAATGCTATTGTCTATGATGTGCCGTTCCCCGTTCTCGCCTAGCTGAACAGCACTGCTCCCATTCCTCGTTCACTGGCATCTGTTTGTAAGTATGTAGGTTTGTTGGGATCATGGCGTGCTAGCGCCGGACATTGTCTGAGACTGGCCTTGACATCCTCGAAGCTTTTTGCTGCCTCTGGTGTCCAGCTGAACTTTGGGCTGGGTGACAGGAGCGCGGTGAGGGGTGGTGTTATTATTGCGAACTCTGAAATGTATTCCCTCAACCAGTTTACTAGGCCAAAGAATTTGCGGACTTGTTTGCTGGTGTGTGGTGGGGTGTATTCTTCAATGATTCGGAGTTGTTCCTGGTCGGGTTTGTTTCCGTCTGCATTTATTTCGTGGCCCAAAAATTTTATTTGCGTTTTGCCAATGTGGCATTTATGGTTTGCGCACACTAGACTGTTGATTGCGAGCATTTCCAATACTAGTGGCAAGTGGTGTATGTGCTCTTCCCATGTCTGTGACCAGACTACTACGCCATCGAGATATGCAACTACGCACTCTCCAATTAGTCCGTCTAGCACACGGACCATCATTGACTGGAAGGTTGACGGGGCACATTTCAACCCGAAGGGCATTGCGTAGAATTGGTACCATGACCCATCTGGTGCAGTAAATGCTGTCTTGTGTCGGTGTTCTGGTTTTACTAGCACTTGCCAATAACCACTGTGCAGGTACAAAGATGTCATAATTTTTGCGTTACTTAACATGTTGAGAGCGGTTTTTACACTTATGTATGGTGACTCTGTGAGTTTCGTGACTAAATTTAGTGGTCTCAGATCCACACAAAATCTCCAAGTGCCGTCTTTTTAGGAGCTAAGGTTATGGCGGAATTGTTTCGGCTGTCGGAGGGTTCAATTACGCCGACGGCGAGCATCTCCGCTATCTGTTGTTTAATTATTTTTGCGTGTGTTTACAGATATTCCTGCGGGGGTGTGAACAGTGGTCTGTCGTGTTCTGTTTCTATTGTGTGTTCCGTGATGTTGGTGCGCTTAAGTGGGTCAGCGCTCGCGAAAACGTCTCTGCGCTCGTGCAAGAGCTTCTGCATGGCTGCGCGGTATTGAGTTGGTACGCTGTTGTTTATATCATCTAGGTTTACTGTTGTTGTTGCCGTTTGTGTGCAGGGTTCAATGTTATACACAGTTCTGCATTCCTTTTGCCCGAAATGAATTCGCCTGGTGGCTGTTTCCACGATGGTGTTTTGTTCAGTTAACCATGTCAATCCCAAGATAGCATCCTCCCTTAACTCGCTTACTACATACGCCACTGTTTGCGTCTCGATGTCATGTATTTTGACTGTGATGTTGGTCTGTCCCATTACTTCACCACTGGAGACAGTGGTGGCAAGTTGCACTGTTTGTTTACATTGGTTCAGATTACGGGTGTCTACAAGATGTGAGCGGACAAAGTTGTGTGTAGCAGCGGTGTCAACAAGAGCATAACACATTTTACCATTGATAGAAATTGGAATGTGGATTAACTTACAATTCTGGGCACTGTTGATGCTGAGTTGGTGGAGTAGTACCTGCTGTGGCGTCCATTTCGTGTCGGTTGTTGCGGTGGTCGGGGGGAGGGCGATGTCCGGCCGTCCTACCCCTGCTCCCCGTTTCCCGCCAGCGGTGGCCTTGCTTCACCTCCCGCTGGGCGCTCCGCGGTGTTGCGACACTCACTGTGCCAATGGTACATCTGTTGTCCTGGGCAGTACCTGCATGGATACGGTGGTTTCTGTGTTTTGTCCCACTGTCTTCTCTCGTCGTGTTGCACTTTCTTGACATAGCTAATTATCTCTGGCGGTGGTGTAGTTTTGTGCACGTGAATCGGCCGTGTCCGGTCTCCCTTGTCACTATCGCCCCTGCTGAATAGCTGCTGCTGTGGGAACGTGGCTTGGTGTAGCTCGGGCTGGCCTGTGCCGAGTCGTCGTATGAGAGACTGTCTATGACCATTATAGATCGCATGAAGTCCTCGTAACTACTGTGTATCAAGGGTGCAACTCCGCTGCGAAATTCTGGCAACACTGTAGAAGTTACAACCTCGAGCAATTCTGTTGTTGACATACCACGATGGTACTGTTTGATCAAGTAAAATTTTCGCATAGCAAACGCGGTGAGTGACTCGCCTCGCTGCTGTGTTTGAAGCACTGCGCGGCTACACGCTTGTAAAGATAAAAACTTGCTGGCGAATCACAGCTGAAACACGGTGAGAAACTCGTCCCACTTCATACTGTAATGCGTCACTGACTTGAACCAATGTCTTGCATCGCCTGACAGTTGGTTTCCAACACAACTAGGCCACTCATCTTCGCACACGTCATACCGGTGGATTCTGGTTGCACAGTCCTCTATGAACACTTGTGGGTATTCTGTTGTTGCCCCTGAAAAGTTTGGTAATGATTGGAACCTGTTTGGCATTTTTGGTGTTTGAGCTTCTGGTCCTGCGCACACGTGTCTCGCGTATGGTACGCTGGTTGGTGACATGGGTCGTAACACTAAGGGTGTCCCCAGGTGTACTTCGGGTTTACTTGTTCTGTCCTAATATTTGCACAAGGACGTGGCTTCGTCGCGTGCACTCGTGGCATTTAAATCCGGTGTCTGTCGTTGTTGGCCACTCGTTCCGCGGTACGCACCGCTGAAGTGCTTGGTATCCACACATCTCACACTTCCATACATCAGCCCCTGCTCCGTAACACACTGGCTGTTGACAGCGTGTAGGTTGCTGCTTGTTCCCGCTCAATAGGTCGTGAATGTCTTGTTTGGCCCCTGGTTCACATCTCGCGCAAGTGAATTGTCCATTCTGCACGCTTCCCACTTTACATGGTGTTATGCAGTGTGCATGATATTGGCTCCTGCATGTCCTGGAGTTGAGTGTTGTCGGTCCGTTCCCGTCGCTTCATAGGAAATTACCGCACTGATGTCGCACTGTCATTGATGTTTGCACTCGTGGCGTGGTAAGCAGTGGGTTGCGGAATCCGGGGCTTTCCCGTGGTCGCATACAGTCCCAACAAAGTTCTGAGTTTATCCCGAGTGATGTTTGTGCGACGGATGTCCTGTGTGCGCGGTTTACGCGTTCGATTGCCTCCCGGAGGCGTACTTTCCCTTCTGTGCTGTCACATTAGCAAATTGACCCAGGGCATCCGAATTCACCAATGTTTGTGCCGACCGGCCTGACGCAGGCATGGCACAGTGTAGCCACTAGTCCTCCCGAAGTTTGCATTTTTGGGTTGTGCTAGCCTCGCGCCTAGGTGTCGGATTTTCCGCGTTCGCATCAGACCCCTTGATCGCCCGGCCGGTGGGGTGTTGTTTACCGGTCCGAGGATGGTTGGGGGAGGGGGTGTTGAGCGTGCTGCCTCCCTCTGACGTTACGTCTGTGGTATGCGCGCAGCACGCCTGTCTCGCCGTGCTGTCTCGCTTTTCGCGCGCGTTTGCACACACACTGTCTCTTTTCTGTACTGTACATTCACTGTTGTTTATCCCGATTTTTTTCACTGTCCCGTCACTGACTTGTACACTGTAAAAAGTTAATTTAGAATTTCACTCGACAGTCCAAACACCTTCACATACCTGATGTTGCTGGCGACGTATTGATATCACGTCGATGTTGCCACACGTTGCAGGGAGCCACTTGACGTGTCGGTGGTGAAAGCAGAGGGCGTGAGAGCGTCGTACTTATGCCCTGGAGGGTGCCGGCTGCTGCTAGTGACGGTCGTGGGTCTACCGCCTGTGCGGCGAGTCCCCTCTGTATCCTCCACGTCGAGATGTATGTTGTTGTGAGGCTGGAAAGCGGCTGGTTGGTAGGACCAGCTCCCGAAGGACCATGAAGTGGCTGTGGCCAAATAACTTACCCGCATGAATAGGTTTCACCACTGGTTTATTGCGTTATTATTGTCGCACTGTATATCGTTCGTACGTGCCTTAAGCAGTGCCCACGTCTATAGCCGGTGGGTGGCTAACACGATAACCGTGGACACTAGTTACGCGATGGTGTAGTTACGTTGAAAAGGGAAACCCCTGGTCGCATGAGCATGCAGGGATGGAGGTGGCTCTACTCCTGGACGATTAAATTACTGTTGCGTTACTAAATTCCTGAAAATACTAGAAAAAATCACTATTGCAGCTACATGAAACGACAAGATACGGTGATGGTCCAGGAGCCGCATACACGTGGCCGACCTCCTACATGCCCGAAACAAGACTACTGAGCAATGGCACCCACTCCCGCTAGTAGCAGAGAGCGCCCGCCAAAACTATTCGCGTGGCCGCTTTTAACATGTTGTGTTGAAGTTGTATACATAAAAAGACACTAAAATTTACATAAGACACAATTGAGCCCTTGGAGATGTTAATATAATTGTGTTTGCTTAAATTGCATAAATAAAGTTACATAAGGACATTAATTTACTTGTGCCTTCCACTCCAGTTGGCTTGTTAAGCTGTCTCTCTAAGTCCGAGCTGGCACTGTTTATTATTCTAACACACGTAGAACACTTTGATATCATACATTAATCACTATTCTTATTTTAAGTATAAAAAGTTGCCAGCGCGTTGTGCGGTCTTTGTAGTTGTTTGGTTGTCGGTCTGGGCTGCTCTTAGCGATCCAACATCGTTGAACAATTTTGAAGCACTTTACGTAATAAATTCGTTTGCCCTAGTTGTGGGTGCTCAATAATTTACTAAAAATATGGAGACTGCCTCTCTGTACTTACTTTGCCCTAGCAACTCCCGTACTGTCTGTTTCAGGCATCATTCGCCCCGGCATTTATGCACGTCGTGATCAGCGACGGCGTAATGCTTGTCGCAACGACCAATGTCCCTTGTTTAGCTGGCATTGGGGTGTGTTGCAGTGATTGTTACTTTGTAGTTTTACTTTAAATATTTGCACTTTCTTTTATGTTTGCTTGCTAACCACGTGGCCATATTAACTTGAGCGCTCAGTTGGTCCCGTCAGTACCGGGCACATGCAGGGTGCCTTCCGAATACAGTGAGCCGCTGTCGTGAATACTGCCCGTGATGCTGGTGTGTTGACGAACGATCGCGATGCACGCATGGGCTGTTGAGCACACATCAACTTCTAACCAGTACTGAGACTTTTTTCAATAAGTATACTTCGAAAATAAACAGTGTGACCAGTAGGCTATACGATGAGAGCCATTTCTTAGTATTTACACTATTTTTATGAACAAACACTATTCGACTTGTTCCATATCCAAGAGCAATTTGCTTAAACAGGATCCAACGGTATGTAAATTAAAATAATAAATAGTATTTCCCAATGACACAGGCTATACCGAGTACAATTTTTCAAACAAACATAACTATATGGTAATAGTTTATTATGCTTAGCTCTTCCTCGGACGTAGTACCAAAGGTAATAGGTATTGGTTATGGTTATAAACAACGAAAATCCTCATTCTTCAAACAGCAACGGGCATTGTAACATCGATGCGAAGCACTTTACGGCGCTGTGATAATTGTTTATTATATCGCCCATTTAAAGCAATAACAAAATGTGTACACAACTTTCAAAGCAACAACATTTTGTGTTTTCAAATTCCGCAAAACTACCTATCAACATAAAACATTTGCTATAGGTCACGCACATCACATAATAGTAAACTTGAGCAAACTTAAAAAAACGAATTCGGAAACAAAAACCAAGGAAATATTACGTGTCAATATATTCCCAAAACCGAGAAATAATAAAACAATATTCGGCTGCCATATTGAACATACATAGCCAAGCCAAGAATACAACTAAATAAATAATGAATAATAATTCTGTGAATAAAAACGATGATTATGCACTTTTATAACAATTACACATAATATTTGTAAATACATAATACAAACAGAAACTTAGTTTAACGAATGCATTTAAATTTAAAGAAGTAAATCTTTTTTTTTTACCTTAACCGTAAAAATACTTTAACGTCTTATAGACGTCGTATGGACGTCGCCAAACACGATGTGTCAAAATAGTTGTCGTGTCAACGTCGGTGCGACGTCGGAGTTGGACCAAAATGTGATGCGACCTGAACGGGACATTGCGGCGTCCGTACGACGTTGTCACGACCATGTGTGCTGTATGGGATGTATAATGAGAATTAAAGTACAAGTGACACTGTAGTGTTATGGTAATGGGACTTAGCTGAATGTTCTTTGTAGTGTATTTTTGAAAATAGGTTCGAGACACTTCACCTTCCTATCGTTTTTTTTATGTAGCAAATTCTTCACTCATTTTCAATTTAATCAACGAATTTAAATATTTTTTAATCGTTGTAATGTAATTATTCGAAGTTCCATACAATGTAGACCTCCTGTGATTTTACTAACCCAAATTTTGTATATAAAATTCCGCTCAAGTAATAACCAATAAACCAACTCTTAGTTATCTCTCCTTTTGTGGTGACTTAAGGGGGATTATTCCCTAAATAAATAATGTTAAAATGATCTTGAAATTATGTATTTTGTAGTAGACATAAATTAAATGTATTGGAGAAACATAATTTTTTTTAGAAAAAAAAATTTAATACATGTTTTGACACTTTAAACGAACTTTGCATACTAATTTTGCAGCCATTACAGCAAGAATCAGAGTAAAAATTTTTACTAAGTAGCAGATTTGACCTAAGAGAGAGATTTCGTATCACGTGTGCTAATAGAACACGTTCTCTTTTCCGTAGCAGAAACGGTAGCAGATTCGGTACCAGACCTATAATGTTACAGTATCAGAACGTATGGCGCACTACGCGGCATCTGGCGAAACCACATACACTAACAAACGTATTTTACCACTTGCCAGCCGAAAATCGCATTTAACAAAAGAAAGAGAAAACAAACACATGCAAACTATAGTAAAAATAAAACTGTCAAATAGCAAAAATGTTAAATAATAAACTAAAAGCG